>JAUZND010010398.1:0-29278 GCA_034780555.1 Coelogynopora nodosa
CCCCCCCCCCCCCCAACAGGGAGTGAAACACAAATGAGATGACAAATGGAATGATCAGGGTGTGTATGACCCCCTTCTCCCAGGAAATAGTGCGAGTAAACAAAGGCTACATAGGCCTATAGATTGGATTGGATTTCAACATTATAAATTGAAGAGCATTGTTATTGGTAGAAAAATTTTGAATATAGAGCAACATTTTCAGTCTTCCTTGGACTGCTTTAAAAAAATAGTGATGGAAAAGTTTTAAATGTATTTAAAGAATTATTATTGATTATCCAGTTATACTTTTATACTAAACGAACACACTAAACACACCTAATTGTCGTTTATATTGAAACAATACTCATATGTACATCGGGCAATATTACAAACTTCTGGTAACACTGCCCTCCATTTTACAGTAATGGAATAATAATTGTGTAAAATATAGATTTCTGTCTAAAACCTAAAAAATATGCAATAAAGGTTTAAATTACGATATAATATAGTGCACAATTACAAACATAATTGCCATAAATTATTAAATTGACAGTGTAAACAAGAAATTAAATAAGAAACAAATAAATTGTATTGAAAACATTGTGACAATTATCGCGAGATTATGTCATCATATGATCTATATAGCTATACATATAATTTCAGAAATTGTCGGGTGTCTGACTCATATTTGTTTTTTTAAAGTTTTCCGACTAAGCAGTAAGCACTTAACTGCATACAGTCAGCAAAATCTACGAAGAAACAGTACAGGACATTGCAATCGTAGAAGATTAAAGTGCATAGAGATAAAATACTCAGTGAAAAAAGTTCACACCTAGACAAGACTCTATATTGTATATATAAAAACCCAACAAAATTGAACTGTCTACATTATACTTAGTCCTAATTGTTAGACACCAAACTAACAGTTTCCTTAAATTAAATCGTTCAATTTTCACCCTTGAAAATAAATCAATAAATATCATACAACTAAATAATAAGTTAAAATATATATTATAAATATTTACATTCATCCATATATACAATTAATAAATACAACCGGGTTTCATACAAATAATGATTGTGATGCAAAAAGGATAATGTAATTTAGTAAATCTAGATACAACTTTATTCTTTTCAACGAATTCATCTGCATATATCAATACTCTTAATATCTAATCAATTTCTTTTCTATATACTCGTACATTTAAAATACACTAAATACATTCCCTTCTATAGAAACAAAAATTAATTAAAATAATAAACAAATAAGCATGTCCACTTTTTGGTAATTTCACCCCCCCCCCCTCCCCCCCTCTCCCATTAAAAATGTCTAGCTATGGGCTTGATTTTATACCCCATCATAGTTTATACCCCACAGTCTAACTTTACACTGTATTTCCACGCTCAGCGTTTGAGTAGATTTAGTGGATATCATGGTAAAATACTTGCCAAATATATATGGTGTGCGGTGGTATACAACCCCCCACGACTTCAGAGTAATAGGTTGAAAGGGTAAATTACGAAATATAATATGTATTAACATAATAAGGCGTTACTACTGCTAATAAAGCTGCTATATATGTATCACTTAATAAAGACATTGTAGTCATTATATAGCGATATTCTATTTAACCAAAAGCTTTACTGTGACAGCATATAACTGTATATAATGATACAAAAAACGAACCAAAAAAGCAGCTCAGTGTTATTATAGGCTACTCTGACGAGGCAAGTGGCTACTTATGACATATAAATACAATGTATTGAAGGCATTGTTCTGATTAAATTCAGAAATATATATCTAAATCACGAAAATGTAAACTTCTGCGGCAAATACCATATATAAGTAATAACGACAGAAATTGATTCATTGTATTTTAGTAGACACAGCCATAGCCTTTAACTATGTCTATATAACTATACATAGTTATTATTCCAATGTCTTGGCAAGGCACGTCAAAAACGGCCAAGGAAAGTGACAATGAAATATTTTTTTCACTAATTTTAATGGTTTTCCACTATAATATTAAAACTCAAAATCAAAAATAGTGATACAAGTACGCTGCAAACGATGTTTTGTAAGTTTAGATATTTGTGTGTACCATTTCTAAAAACATACAAACAATGTTTTTGAAATATGAAAAATTATAATTCTATCAGTTTTAGAATAATATATATGGTTTAATGATACTACTAAATGATACTACTACATGGTTCATTACTACAAGACACATAAGATCGAGGTAGCGTCATCCTGGTTTATTTCATATATAACACAACTCACACGATTCAATGGTCTTCTCAGATGGCGACATGATATTCGCGTTGTAGTTGTGGGTCAGACGCAGAAATCCGCCGATCAACTCAATCTGAAGATAGTTCATGAGCCGGTCGTGCAGGAACATGATCAGTCCGGTCTGCTGATTGGTCCGTATGGCAAAGGATATCGATTGGTTGAGCAGGAAGCTGTGAGCATCGTTGCGATTGGTGGCTGCTGTCAGCTCCCCCGTCCAATAGGCCAACGAAGACTGCTGGGAGTCTTCGTAGAAGCTGATCAGATTGTCCTTTATAACTGCATAGGAAGAATAGAAGGAAACCAAATTTATTACTTTAAAAAAGCACAAAGAGCTTGTTATTAATGCCCAAAAGTCTTTAAAAATACTATGCAAAAATACGAAAATGGTTGTTCTAAAGCACAATGTGATCGAAACATTAGTCCTCAAATTAAACAACACATATCTTAAACAATGCTTAAATTCTATCGCGAATATATTTACAATAATTGTAATATTCTCAAGGTTATAGATGCGTATATAGATGAACAGGCTTTAATTATCCGTCATACTCATTGAATTTAAGTTCCGGTTTCTTAAATGTCAATATAGGAATGTGTTCAATATATTTAGTAAATTATTTCTTTCAATTTTCTCACATTCCTCATAGTTAATAGCGTACTCTCATTGGCATATTAATGTACTAAAATTCTACGTGTTATGCATAATTTTATATTGCCGTAATACCTTCACAACGCAATACCTCATACCTTCATAATATATTCCGTTTTTTACCACCACTTGGTGATTAAGCATACTAAAAGCACGGAAAAGTTATAACATTTTTTAAAACCATCTCTTTTTTCAAATGATTCTGTCTTTCCACTATCAACGAAAGCAAGCCATTTTCGTTTTGAAATATTTAACTGAAGGAATACTGTATTAAAGTAAACTTTTACAAATAAAACAAACACAGTAATTTCCATGTGGAACATTTTTGATACTAAATTGCAAAAGACAGATAATTATAAAGAATAAACAAAAATAATCTTTCTGGTGAATATAGTTCATTGTGCTCACTCTTTGGATGCCAATGGAAATTAATTGTCTCTCAGCTTAAAATAATTATAAGTCGTAACATGTCATATTTAACCAGAGACACTTTATTAAAAGGTGTATGTTTAATTATGTTTATTAATTTAACAATAAAAATATTATGTAATCAAATGATATAGTGTGGCGGGTGTATAGACAACTATAAAACATATATTGTATATCGTATATCATGTATCGTATAACTTACATTTTTTGAGACGTACTTTAATTTCTTTTAATATGGATATTTTTATGTCAGATTAATCACTTCTAATCAATTAGACAAATAAGTGGAATCTAATAAGATTAAAAAAGATAATTAGTTTCCTACAAAATTAGTGACACGGCAATTAACTCATTGAACAACCCCTAAAGTATGTGCTTAAGTTTTCATGAATTATTTTAATGAAATGCCATTCTTAATGACAGAGTAAATGATATCCATAAACACAGTTAAGTATTCCTACACCTATATTCCACAGGCGACACCGCTTTCAAGTTATAAGACTTCTCTCATATTTTATCGTAGACTGTCTCAACATGTTGTAAGCGTAGGATTTCAAACATCATGTTTAACTTAAATTCATGGTGTAAATAATTACATCAGACATTTCTGTTTGACCTCCTGTTTTCCTGTCATCTAAATTCTGAGATGAGATAAGCCTAATCTTTATTATTTGCATGACCTTCAATGAGACGCACGAATTAGTATTTGAAGCAAATTTGTGGTCAATTTAGGATTAATGGTAAAAGTTGTTGGAGATATATAGCAAGTTTTTCAAATAAATTAAAACAATAATTTATATCTAGAAATTTTTTTATTATTAAAACTAGACCACTATTGCAGTTCATTATATAATGGTTTCGAGTGTCCAAAGTTAAACATATAGCCTATATTATATTTAATATTTAAAATTAGTTTTATTTATATTAAAATGAATTTTTGGAAATTCAGTTACATTTATACAATGTTTATACAAAATTATTTTAAGGTTCTAATTTCAAAATGATACGATTTTTTGTAAGTATGTATTTCTTTACCCTCACATTTAGTCCGATCAAATGCGACATTAAATATATATTACCAAATACGATCACAAAATGTGAACCAAATTCAAGTTCTCCTTCTTTGGGTTTTATAAAAGTTTTTACAAGTTGTATTCTGAGAAATAGTACAATACATTAAAATATCCTACAGCGTAGAATAAGGGAGAGAAAAAAAATGGGTTAAAAAAGAAATACCAGTATATTTTACACTTATGTGGACAATTTTGTCAGTACATTTAGTGTGCATAATTTAGAGTAGAAATTGTACGCAACAAATTGAAAATAATCTGAAAACATACAACACAATTATTATCTTAAATCTTCTAATATATAGTAGCATGGCAGAAATATGTCACATAATGACTAAAAGTGGTATTTTAACATACCTATTGGTATGTACTCAATGTTTGTTCTGCTTTTTATCATATAGTTTAAGGTTTTGTTAGTATAATATCAATTATTATTTTCGGTTGTATTAATATATAGTGATCGAATAAATATATATACTACATATATTTAGAGAGAGAGATAGCAACAAACACGATATGCTAACACCTTCCGCACAAACACGGGAGTATAAAAGACTCCGTGTGTCGGCGTGGCTGTAAAATGGTGTGTTATTGGGGACACCAGAACATTATTGGGAGGATATGATTAATGGTCTGCAGCCGGTGTAAGAAACTTGTATTAATCTATATATCTAACATGTTTCTATAAAAATACACATTCTTGCAAATTCGGTCACTGCTTTAATGTCATATTCGTTTTTGAAATAGCTATACATTTAGTAAAGTTAAGTGGCTTATAGAATTGTTATTGCGTATTATTGTATAATAGACAAAATATTTGAAATAAAAGTGTTTTGCAATTCAGGAAATACTAACATTACATCTGCTTTTAATCTAATACAGTTTAATCAATATTAAGGTTCTCTTTCTGTTATTCTCTACATTTTCAAAAATGACGGAATACTTTTTATATTAATTATTGAATTATAATGTATAATACAAATCAATTATAGGTAATTTTATTTGCTAATAATATTCTTAACATTAATAATTTGAGAGATGCTCTTTTCCATTAAACTACTATTCATGGGTTGATTTTTGACAACCTGTTTGTTTTATTTAATCCAATAACAAATATTAATCGTAAGATATTTCAGTTGTGTCTATTTTATATTGTAGAATATTGGGCTATGTCATCAAATGTTTAAAAACATAATCGCAAAAAGTTTTTCCATAATGGTGCTATTTTTAATCTCTCATGTATTTAATGTGCAGTTTTTTTGTAAGTACTATTATCGATTATATAATACAATATCAATTTAGCTATTCAATTATGTGATACAAAATCAGTACTTTAGCTATTCATATTGTAAGTTTGACTTAGCTGTTCCTGCATGGTGTACTCATATTCTCTTTCAATATTAACAAATTATCAAATTTGTGGCAAACGTTCATGGCAAATATCTGTGTCTATATTATCTGTAGTAGAAATCCAAAAAATGACAAATATATATAATTTTAAATATCGAATAAAAGTACATTGTCAATTTTTGTATCAACCAACGTATTAATTTTTCGTAAAAATTCCAGAAAATCATAGACTTTTGTATTTAAATGTTGTCTTTGTATTAGATATTGTATTTTGCGGCAGTTTTATGTTTAAATAGATGTAAGGGAACAAATCATGACCAAATCTCTCTCAGTTCTACTTTTATTCATGCATTTAATATCTACTAAGATAATTGGATTATTTTTAAACTGTCATATTTGTTATGATGACAAACTTCAACATCATTTTCATGTCAACTAATCTAAAAGTTTACAACGTGTAGAAATCAAAACAGCTAAACATTTCAAGTAAGCAATCAACAGAAATTTTGAACAGATTATCAAATCTATATAATATCCCACACTATTTAAATTGCTCGATTTGTGTGTCATATAAACTGATTTGATATAAAAAAAGAACCAGAACATTTATTAAACAGAGATAAAGCGGAGTGTATGGTACATACATTGTATATGGTGTTATATGTTATATGGTATATATGTTTTTTCTTCCTCCTGTGTAGCTGTCAAATTCGTTTAATTTAATACAGTGTGATACGGAAATAGGTACTAATCGATACATGTTTTCTTTACCTGAGTATATATATAAATTATTTTGTTTTTATTGAAAACCCTTGGAGTATTTTCATATGTAAATATTACGTTAAGACTAAAAAAGATATCGTACATATGTTTCACACGGAAGGTTAACTTTCATCTTAATTTTAGGATATATCATCTTATGGTTCATAAATAAAATAAATATTAAAATAAATATATAAATATAAAAACAGTCAAACATAATAGCCATATGTAGTTCAGATTGTTTACATAGAATTATTGTGTAAAACTTGCTATAGCATTATAGTATACATGTATTATAGTCAATTGTTCTTACCTTATTTACGAATTAATTTACAAAAGTTAAAACATTGAATTATTTTATCCCCAAATTTTAGAATATGTCAAATTTAATTTCAAAACAAGCTAAATATATATTTCAATAGAAAAGGTTTAAACCTATATTCACAAAGAGAACAAAAATAAGATTTTCAAGTTGTCATAATTCTAGACCACCAGTATAATTTTCCGTCTTAATCAGCATAAGAAAAATATTTTGAATCTTTTGATATTGATATATTATGGCCTTTTAATAAATCAAAATATTTGCCTAATTTTGATTGCATATATAAACTTAGTGAAATTCGTACTGTATTTAGTTTAAAAGTTGCCTAATTTTTAGGATAACTGATCAAATGTTGACTTTGCGGCTTGCATATGTAACGATATAATATATATGTCAATAAACGACAGGACGGGAAGTCTGTATACATATGTATTCAATGAACATGTTTATTGACCTGAAACATGAGATTAGAGATAACTCTATATATATATAGAGTTAACTTATACCAAATGATATACGAAACAATAAACAATTTCAAAACCAGTACAGCCGGTTGGTTATATTGATGAATAAAGGTGAAAATGCGCATTTTGGTTTAAGTAAAGAATACCCAGTCAAATTCTTAATTAAAATATAAGATACCCTTTCGACAATATTTCGGCACATTTTCGACAATAAATGAGATGATCATATATGATGCAAAATCAAACTGTAACATTATGGCCATATAAAACTATGAAATATATGCGAAGGTTATGTATAGCCTAATAATTAGCGAACATAGTCTAATTAATAGAGATTACTTAAAATCCATTATATTATCCACCCACTTTCAGTATATACAGTAATCATTCTTTTTTTAATTTTAGGTAATCGTTCTAGATAGAATATATTGTACTACATAACCTTTACTTAAAAAGTTTAATTTCATACATATATATATATAGTCATTTTAACTGCAGTAATACTATACTGCAGTTTTAATTTTGTATTCCTAACTTTGTTACATTTAATTTCTATATCATACAAAGTACTGAGACCCACAAAATGTCATCAATTCTGTCATTGTAACTTTATTTTTTAAGTTCAGTTGCTATAATAGGTCTATACTACTATTGTTTACCCATTTGTTAGAGTTACTTTGAAATAAAACGCAGAAGAAACTATAAATCTAAAACCAAAATGAAGGTACTCTATAGATATACACTGAATAGAATAAAATAAAACAAAACAAAAAATTCATTATACAAGTTAACCGCTCGAATAGGAAAAAATAATAACTAAATTTTTTTATTCATAAATAAATGTTTTGAAAAATAACGTTTCGATTTTACGACTTCTTTAGTATTCGTAATTGGAACAAACTGCTTTTCGTGTTAGTGAACATTTAATTTGAAACATATATATGTATACATTTTATATGTTTCATTTCTTAATTGTTAATGTCATATTTATTATTTAAAATAACCATAATTTGATAATTTAATCGGTATTAAATTCGAGATCAAATTTGGGTGTTTTACTAATTTAAATTTTATTTTATGGCTGAAACCAGTAATATATATAAATTAGCCAAATACAGAGGGGTGTAAAAGGAATATCACATATGGGTTAATCTTTAGCTCGCTATGAATATATAAATATCAAATAAAAAATAGAGTTTTTACATTCAAGAATGATCAGTGCACACTTTCAGCTTAATTAGTAAGAATATAGTGATGTATAATACACTTTTACATGCCTCTACCAAGTGCTTAACTACATTTTAACATCTAATAGAAAACTGATTCCAGTAGTCTTCGGGACTGCATGGGATAACGTCAATAGTTTATGTCAGTTTTGATGTAGGCAGATTGAAAGGTGGATATATATACATATATATATATAGGCTATACAGAGAGGGAAGCAAAGTCAAAGAAGATAATAATATATTTACTGGAAGGTATTAAACTGGTTTCTGGCGGCATTCATCTAGCTGATAGAGTTGATAGCCGGGAAAGTATGAAGGAGAGAAATATTAGCCGGATTACATAATCTTAGAGCGGCCTATAATATAGAACTGATATAATAATATATTATGTACAAATGCATGATTAAGAGGATTAACTCTTGAAGATATAAACAGCTAAGATTATTTTCAAAGCAGTTGTTATATATAGTATAGTATGTACCACATGTGATAAGTTTCTGTCACTAAGTAAGTACAGTTTACGATAACTATACTGGATATTATAAAAAGTTTTTCGCAAATCGCATGTAATTATATATTTAATTATTGACATTATAAAAATATTAGACATTGAAATACACTTATAAACAATGTATTGCGTTATTAAAATTCAACACATTTTGGAAATGGATTCACTTAAATGGCTGCGTATCATTTCACTAAATCTTTAATGATTAGAGTTCACTAGCTAAATACTAAACTATAGTACTATATAATAGTGTTTATACTAATAAGCTCATGCTTAATAATAATTTATTCATACAAGCAGTCTGACAGCACAAACCTACCTATATGATTATGATAACATTATTTATGGTTTAACAAGATTGTTACCGTTTAAATTTCTTTAAAAATTCTTATATCGACATAACTATACTCTTTTAATCTCTATACTTTATAGAATACTTTTTTAAACATTTGTTTTTCAATTATTTTATACATTACATTAAAATTGGTGAAACGATATTTTTTGAATTAAAGTCGAATGAGATTAGGTAAAATGGGAAGTTCCCATTTTAATACCTATGTAATATACCTGTGATTTTCTAGATGTTTTAAATCTATATACTCTATTGATTTTTATAATATATTATAGTCTGCATATGACTTTTTAGTTAATTTAATTGATCATAACAATATATAAAATGGACGAATAGCTACAAATAAAACACTAACAAATTATAGATTTTTTTTTCTAAATAAGATTTATTTATATAGTGAACAAATGATACATTCATACAGAAATCACTTAATTAGTTCACCTATATAAAAAATAATGTGTTAAATTGAAATGGGGATGAGAGGGAAGGGGTGTATGGGGCTCACGTTGCCGCACAACCCAATAAAAAATTATGTTCAAATGTGACTTTTGGCTATATAATGAAAATTTTAATTCAAAAAGATAACAAATTACTATGACCGCATCCCCGTGAATGACACAATAGAGAAACATTACAGGAAGATATATTTTAAATAATTATTTCACGACTTTTCGGAAATATTATATATACATAGTAATGTTCTTTTTTATTTTAGGAAAATAAGCTTTAAAATGATGCAACAATACATTAAAAAAAAATTACTGTCCATTTCAAATATTTAAAAACAATGAAATTTACTTGTAAGTATAAAATGTTATCATTATATATACAAAATTACACGACTATATAGTATCGATCCTTATAGCGATAATAAAATTATAGTCGATCGATATTATCTGTTTTAATTAAATTTAGCGTAGCCTGTGTAATACCATATATTATATTTCATCATATAATAACAGAAATACAGTTTTTGTCAGTCAGATTAACAATAAAATACAAATACTTTTCCAAAGGGCATCATAAAATATATAAATATAGTCAATTCATAATTTCAGCTATCTGTCTGTTTTACAGTATAAGTGTAAATTGTGTAGTAATACATATATAGGCAAAAAAGCTAAACTATACTTTGGTCAAAACTACAATATTCAGTTTTTCAATCCATCATTTTAAAGGCAGCTTGAAAAAGAACAAACTACCAAAGGCCTATCTAGCTATATACGTGAAAGTAAACTTGTATATAACACACCCACCGAGCTATACAATATACATAATGATTAGTAACTATAATGTGTGTGTAGCAACCGACGAGCGCTCCACAGAGTGGACATCCTCTAAATTGCTTTAAACAAGTGACACTTTCACACAGATGATAGCTTCCACCTGTGGACGCACATATAGATAGATATATATACATAATACATACATACACGAAAGTGTGTTCTATATACAATACCAAAACCAAATGGGTCAGACTTCCAGGTTCGCATGTACAAAAAAAATAAAAATCTATATAATTAGTGTACAGTACGGAAATATTCGGTTCAGGGGAGCGTATATATATACAATATATGCATTACAGCATCAAACCCTGTTTAAGTATCACGCCTCTATGGTTACATATATTGTATAATATACCCCGCTGAGAAAGAAAATTAAATTATTATACTATTAAAATGCAACGTTGAAAAAAAAGTAAGTATGTGATATCGGGAGGGCATCATATAAGTTCTTGATTTGTATGTGAAGTTTGCAGAGTAAGAACTCTCGATAATATCTAACAGTGTGAAACCTTTTGTGCGTATTATACAATAGTATGCACTCTGGTTTTCAGATACAGTTTTATTGAAAATGAAGTAAAGATATGAACATATACGTTTATTTGGCCGAATAAGACTAAGACTAAAGACCAAAGTTAAATTCACATATTGGATAAAAAAGTTAAAGAGTTATGCTTATATAGGTTATAAATAAACGATCTTTTTACAACAACAAAAATTGATGGAATATAATTACCCAATTAAGTATTTTACTGGATTTATATTTTATAAAACAGATCACCAGAACTATATAATATATTTAAAATTGGGTGAATTATAGTGAATATATTAATTGTAAATTGATTTCTTTTTATTTAATTTTTTTGTCAGTTTAAACTATATAAATAAATATATAACTTGTAAGGAATTAGAAAACAATAAAAGCGTATGATTGCCGCTATGGATGTAAACCAAACTCTTTTTATTTGTAATTGTCTATTCGAATAAACCACGAGAACATTATAATATATACCGAAAAAATTATTTGAAATAACATCACAGGATTTTAACATTTCGAAAATATTGTGACATTTTGAGAATTCATTATATTATACACTGCTGAGAATCAGATTACTTCTAGGGGGGGGGGGGGTCGGGTGGATGTAATTCCTGTGCAAAGTGTTTTCGTTGACTTCGGATCCTGAGCTAATAAAATTCAGAGTGATGTTTGAGATTGTAAATTGCTCCGAAAGTTTCTGATGACTCATGCACATATATATATATACCTTCGAATTAACTAACTAGCTCCTTCCAGCAGCTTGTCTGTCTATTAGAGTGATGTAATAAGTGGCTATGCGGAGGGGTTGTCAGTTAATGTTCTCAAACAATTTTACAAGGTGCCAATAAAGCTATACATATATACTACACACGGGACAGATAGGTATCTTTCGAAACTTTTGTAATACTATGCATTGAAAGCGACAGGTGGCATATGAATTGCGTGCTATGGCCGCAAAATATGATCTAATTTGGCGGTGTTAAAAAGGACAAGCCTTTATGTACTAAATGTAGGTGGTGTGTATATAATAATTTTAAATGCACAACCGTTTCACTTCCTCTCCACAATCACTGTTGCTCAATCTTTTCGAGTTATTGCCTAACACAATATTATACAAACGATGACTTTAGTCCAACAAATGATAGACCTATAACTAATCTATGCAACTAAGTACACTATATATAAATATTAAATACATCACTCCACTGTTTCACAGCAAGCTGCAATAGGTAGGTTTGCCATGGCTTACGTGTTCATGTCAATTTGAGTGCATTTCATTTCACTCAATCAATTTATACGAAAGTTTGATCGACAGTGTAAAAAATTTAACGTCTCCGGCATTGCGTCACCACAGGTTCGAATATTTAAATAATATTATAAATACCCTCCCTAAAAGGTTTTTCGTTCCTATATAAACATGATACTTAAACAATCGTGCATACACACACTATAATAACAACACATTTAATTACTATTTTTATTTAGTGTTCACGCAAAATATGAAAAACAAGTTAGCGTAAGCATTTCATAATTAATATACTACAAGATTAAATAAATGTTTCATTTACTTATTATACAAATAACTAATCAATATATCAAAGAACAGAATTTATGTGAAAATTACAGTAAAGGGAGGATTTGAATACTTTATAGAATGTTCTTCGCATGCGACAGAAGTTTAATAAATAAATAAAAGACTATATTTATTTTATTTGAAAGAAATTGCAATATCTATACTGTTTAGTCTTTATGGTACCCAAAAGAAAAGAAAGATGAGTAACAAATTATGAATTGCATTTTTGTCTTATTAAAAACTAAAACATATAAATAGGAACCGCAATCAAAAAGCAAGAAAAATAAACAAACAAAAAATGAACATCCGTATTAGTTGAAAATTGCATAGAAACTACAACGACGACAAAGGCTATTTTTTGTAAATAGAAAAGTGGGAAATTTCATTTTGACTGACATCACAGGAGACAAAGTGGGCAACAGAGGCGGTATAGAATGAAATTGCATTATCTATGTTTGAGAACAACCACCGCATTGGTATATATTCAGGCAACTTCCTTTGCCTTTGCAAGTCAACCCCACCACCACGAGAGCAGTTTTGTGGTTAAGTCGATGGAAGCTGAATCATTTTGGGGGAAAATGCGCAGCAGAAGTATACTCAAACGATTATATAAATAGAATATAAAAAGCGGAATTGGTCAGACTGATGAGATAGATAGTGAACCGGATCTCATATTTCATCCACCGTGAAATGTCCCTGCGGTGAAAAAGGTATAAGCATGTCTATAATATAGAAGTTAATAGTCGATTTCGAAATTCACTTAGACCCCAATTATTCAATAAATATAGATGAACCAGAATCCAATTATGTATAGGGTTAGTACTTGTAGTGCTTGAGGACACAGTAAAACTACAAGTATACAATAATTTCGTTGTATTCAGATATAAATAAATAGATATAGAATGTGAACAATTTAAGTTGTATATGTATGGCTTTAAACGCTATTTTAACACGCGAATTGAACGTTATGGAAATGTTTATTTAAAATACAGATTACACACAATAAAATATACTGATTCGTGTATAAAATATTTAAAATCTGTTTTTTAATAACATTAGATTATAACAGCAACATTTTATGATTGAATTGGAATCTGTGTTTAATTTAGTTTTCAAAATGTAATTTGAAAAGATATTTAATAAATAAATAATTGAATACATATGTACTATATATAGCTTATGAGTGGTTAATATTCTATAATGGTAATTTGATAATAATATTATTTTATACGTTTTTGAAATAGGCACAAAAATGTCGTAAAAAATATTGACTACAAAAAGAACAGGTTATGCCAATTGGTATTAAAAGACGTGATTATTATTTTAAAATTTGCAAACATCTAAAATATGACACATTGTTTTTGCCATACTTCTATTACAAACAAAAATAACAAAGAAATAATTTAGTAAATGTTCTAATAAATTATGTATTATTTCGCAATCCATTTAAATTGATCACATAATCACGTAATCAATCAAGCAGTGGGAATATTAGATAAATTAGTAAAACAACATAATTAGAGAAGCAATAATAATTATTCTCCGGCTATTACAGATTTGATAAATATTAATTACAAGCGTTTTTAAAGTTATAATACATTGATTGGTAAACTTATTTAAGTTGGGAGAGAATTGATGGTAATCCTGGGCTCCCGTTTTGGGAGTGAACAAATGAACAACGGTTTGTAAAGTATTATTTAATATATGTTTTATGTAGCAAACAATAATTAGTTTATGCTATATACAGACAATACCACGAATCTCAGGGTTGTGTTTTCTCAAACAGGTTTTACACACGCTGTCATTGCTGATCTGTTGCGATCTCTTATAAATGCAGGCATATAGATTTAGTACTTGTGTTATGTCATATTCCCCTTTGTCAACATTGCATTTCTTTCCCAGCTAAACAAAAATATAAGAGACATTTAACTTGATAACCGTACAAAAAATCAATAAATTAATGCTCTCAACGAGTCACATATGGGAAATATAATTACAAGTGTAACTTATATATAATTATATTTACATATATTACATTCTAAGATTATTTACCATTGAAGGATATAATTAGTTGTTTGGAGAACAGCTTTGATATTTGTATAATTTGTACAAATTAAATTATAAATTAGCTACAAAAAATGAAATCAATTTTTAATTTTTTTCTACAATTGTTTCTTTATATATATACATTTTATACAAATAATAAATACATAGTTTTTTTATAATTTGTAAAATGTTATTCTAAGCAAGCAGCTAGTTCACCAATTCATGAAAACATATTTATATTTAAAACAACTTACTTTAAAGTGCATAGATTATTTAAACTTTTAAAATAAAAATTCATATTTTGATTAAAATATTTAATTTTTTTACAAAGCAGAATTCACTTTTGCATATAATCGACATTTGTTTTATGATTATTAGATTCACTTATGTAATTAAATTAACTTTTCATTATAATTATAAAACTTCTAATAAATTATTAACAAATACAAAGTTGACCGCCGCAATTCATAGTATCTAAATCGTGGAATAATAACCTAAATTAAAAATTATATTTATATATTACGATAAATGGATCCTAGTCGTTAATGGGTGTACTATATTGTAATTTATAAGAACAATTTCAAAGTGATAACCATAAGGAAATAAAAACGACATTGTAACATTGTTTGATATATATACACTGTAATATGTGACAATTCACTCCCGAGTATAAGCATTATGTATCATGAACAAAAAACTAAAAACATCGAATAATTCATAATTTAGATAAATCATAACAATATTCAATTTTTCGGAAATCATAACCTTATTTTGAAATAAGTCTCTCAGTTCAAAACACTTTAAAATCAAATTGCCAGTTTTGTGCTTTGGAATACTGTTGTCATATCAAATTGGTTGTTGAATAGTATTGATTTTTCAATTACTAATTGAAAAATAATGGTGGATGTACTTTTCTCCTTCAACCGCTTCTATGTTGGTTACTGCATTCAATAGCAACGTAAATTTTCTCTTATTTTCATCGATGAACAAAACTATCGACGAACAATAGAATATTTTAGTTTGATGCTTTAGTCTAAAATTGTAGAAAGAATAGTCACTATATAAGTATTACAGAAAACAAGTTAAAACTGCACTGTACAATACGAAGAACAGATTATAATATTATTTAAATAAGATAACTAATAACATGTCATAATTTGGGATATCATATCATTAATGCTTGTTGTTTGTATATCCAATATACCACTGACGATTATGTGTTTATAATTGAGAATTGATCTTTAAATTAGATGGGAAGCATGATTGAATATACATTCAACAGTTTTGATATTTAATATACAATAGATATAGAATGAAAACTCCACGATGTAAATATTTATTTCCAGCTAAATAATTAATGTTAATCCAGCTATACCATTAAAAAAATTAGCTATTGCTGTCGATTATTTGTACGAAAAATTTAATTTAAATATTACACAATAGAAGTGCATATTTAGTTATTGTGAATTTAGTCATAATATGTAAATGAAATTCCATTATTAAAAGAAAGTAATTTTATGCCGCTAATTCATTTTTTAATAAAATACATTTATCATTCTTGATCCTGAAGAACTACTTTATTATTTTTGTAATATATAAAACTTGTATATAATTTAAAAAATGAGAATGCACTAACTATAATGTACAATATATAATTAAAAACATGACAAAAAAGTTTGAGGCTGTACAATAATGAAACGAATAAATAACAGGTGGGTATAAGGAGGATTTGCACTTGAATACTTTCACTCTGGATTTCGATTTTTTTTACTAAAACACACTTAGTTAGAATAAATGTAAATTATAAGTTTTAAAGTATAAAAATAATTTCGAATGCCTTGCATTATGTGTATAATGTAGCACATAATGCAGGGTATTCTAATTGGTTTAAACTTTAAAACTTATGATTTAATTTATCACATATAGCCTATATATATATATGCGGATGTTAAAAATATGTGGATGACACAGAGTAAGTGTGACCTTATGATTTTAATTACGTCATTCGGTAAGAAATAAAAATCCAGCTGCTACATAGAGTCTAAAACAGGCTGCTTCCGCCGAAAACTTTACATCTACATAAATTTAACTGTCATTTAACATCCCCAAAGCAAATAGAACCAACTAAGTAAATGTTGTAAACACTTAATTTATACAAACTATATATTATTTAAAACTATATATATATAATAGTTTATTTTCACCAAAGTCAATTGTTCAACTTGATTAAAAACGTGTTTTTATTATATTGGTAAATCAAAAATAAATTAGATTATTCAACAATAAAACGAAGAATCTGTAAAGACTGTTAATTGTGAGTCCCATTTTAAAAATTATTTTGATTAAAATATTTATTTTTAATTTATTAAAATTAAAAGTTAATTATGCAAAAGCGAGTTGTACTTGATTAATATATTATTTATATCATATGCATAACTACAATATAAATTATGGTATTTACAAAAGTTGAACAAAATGCATGAATATATAAAATTGCCTTCATATATATTCATAATATTAATTTGTTCATCGTTGAACTGACAGTTCTATGCTTGCTTATATATGGGGTGACTGCAAATTATTGGATTACATTTAAAGCGTATTAAATGGTACATTTGCGCTATAAAAAGAACCTGCATAGCACAATTTAACCCTAGATAGTGAAAAAAGGGAATTCGCTTCACGTGTCTATGTTTACAATCAGAATGAACTAGAGTGACCTTTTAATGTGAACTGCACAGTTGAACGATTTAACCCTTCTTCTGTGGACATATTTTGCAGGGTTTGCTACGTGGAGGGGGGGATATTTTACCACCCCTGCAAAAACAAACTTCCTATCATCCAATTAAGCTGAAATTTGGTATACAGCTACCTTCTAAACACTTGTCGAGCTATTTTAATTTTTTTTAAATAATCTATTAATATCATTTTTACGACCTGATTACTATAAGATTATTAGTGTAATAGTTTATAGATTACCTGAAACTCTAGTTAGGAAAATAACCATATATGGTATATATTGATCTATATATGCTATACCTTTTGATCAATGCAACCAATTTACTTGATTCTTTTTGCATCTGATTCCAGATCCTAAGATCTATATTTAATGATATATTTTTATAATTATACTACTTATATAAATAGGCTATAAGTAGTATAAGTGCTATTTGACTAATATTTTAAATTGATGGTTATTTCAACAAATAATTTTATTATTCAAGTTACATGTATATAATTTACAATAAACTTATTTTTTCTATTAATGTTACACGTGTTAGCTTCTAATATCATCAGCAAGAATGAAAACTCGAGTGGGGGGGGGGGAATAAAATAGTTCAATAATAACACAATTTTTTCTGGTAAGTAAAAATATTCGAAATTATATGTTATATTAATTTAGTTAGATAAAAGTGTTTCGGCCACTAAGTAAAAAATCAGGGTCATACGCTATTTAGTTAAACCCAAAAACTTAATTTATTTGTAAAAAAATTGCCCCCCCTCCCCACATCCTTTCACGCACGAAGGGTTAAAATGAATTGGTTCGAGTATTTTATGTGTATCCCTCCTATAGATGACTAAAAAGTCGATCATAATAAGATACAAATTTGTGGACGAAGTTATTAATATAGATGCCCTGTTGATATGTTTGGTCAATCGAAAACACATTTTGTGTTTTCTATGTAGTGTATAGTGTAGTGTAGGAGATTGGTTAAACTTTATTCGGGCCATATCGTGTGTTATCGTAAGTTAATTCACTGTTTTCTTTTTGCCTCCACAATTAACAAAAATACGGCCACGATAAAAAATTAAATAAACTAAAAAAAAACACCTGACAAAAAGTGAATAGCATTTCACTATAGTCAAAATAAACTCGAATATATTTATCAAATTTTTTTATTCTATGTGATTTAGGCATTACTAAATTTTAATAAAAGTTAGCGTGATAAATGATTGTAATTAACAATACTTATAATAAAGGTAACTCAGAAATGTAACAAAATAAAGTTTAGTACACTCCCCTCCTCAAGTCCACTACCCTAAATACTGGGTGGAGCATTAAAAATTATATAATTTTATCATTCTAAACATTAATGTAAAAATCGATTTACATTGTATAACACATTCCAAGAAATCCATTTTATACTACTTTAAATTAATACAAAAATTTTACTTTATAATAAATTGTGTCTGAATAAATGTAAATAAATAAAGATTTCTTCGCAATGTCATGCCTCATACTTCTCACCTTGCTGACTAAATTAAACAGTTTGACGAGGCTTTGTATAAACTCAATGAAAGCTATCTATAACATTTATAAACTCACAACACAGAAGGGTAAAAGCGCAATCTCTACTTGAACTATAAATAAACATCATTAAGTCAACTCTACGACATAGATAAATTTAAACAATTATTGTTTCCATGGAAATAATTACCATCACAATGCTCCACCTAATTTGACCATTATATGATGAAGTAATATACGGTATGCACTCTGTACTTTACCAGTAGGTACTCTTCTCCCCTTCACAAATGGACAGACACACTGTTTTCCTCTCCACAGCTATTTAGTATTTATAAATTGACTTCAATCTGATCCCATACACAACTATAAGTCTATAAAATACTCACAAAAGAAAATCCCAGTTATTGATTTCGGTGGTCGTCAGGTACAATAACAAAGCCGTTACTCAAATGAAACAGATTTTATGTTGTCATATCACTCAAGTCTAAATCGGTTATCAGTTATATGAGAGTTAGACTTCGTTTTAGACAATAAAAGAGATACAGATGTGAAACGAAATAGTGTCTATATATTCAACTTTTTACTAAATATCTAAACATTGATGCAATTAGCTTTATATAATAGTGTAGATTTAAGCAATCCATTTTATACTCATTTTTCTAATTTAATATAATCATTTTATTATAAAGTGTGACAACAATTAAACGGCAATGACGGTGGTAAGAACTTGATGAAAGTCATTATATTAATTTAAAACTGTTCTAAGGTCGATATGTAAACCGTAGTTTAGGCTAGTGATAAAAGTAATCTTCCTCCATAAAATTCAATAAATGAAAAAATAATGGCTTCATAATTTTTTAGTAGGAAACTTGTTAAAAAAGTCGTCAAATAAAGAGGATTATAAAGTGTGACAAAGTGGCTAATAATTTAAATTTACTGCTGCTTATTGAAATTTGTTAGAAACAAAATTAGCGGCTATAAGCCATCAATTAATCAAGGTTGAATTTAGCAGAATTTCGATAAAAATATAATTACGTTTACATTAATAACTATAAAATATCACAACATAACAGCTTTTGGCACCTTTTATATAGTAACAGTTGTGCATTATGAACAAATTTACATGAAATTTAAATGCATCTCACTATATGCATTTGCAAAGAAGTTTTAATTGTACTTTATTGATTGAATTTGTAATATATTGTTTGAATTTTTTAATTTGTTGTTTGAATTTGTAATTTATTGACTAAATTTGTAATGTATTGTTTGAATTAGTAATTTATTAATTTAATTTGTAATATATTGATTAGAAATCGATTTCTTGTTCACTATATTGTTAAAAAATTGTCAGAAAATACAGACAACGTATTTAATCAAGTATACATGATTGTCTAATTCTATAAGAGTTCTTTTTGAAAGAAAACAATTCTTGCCTTAAAAAGAAGAGACATTATATATATAGATTATAATATTGATTTTTGCTTGTGCATAATTTAGTAAAAATGGAAACTTTTTATTTTCCCATATATTTAAGGCATTTGTGTTCATTTACATTTTGTGTTTTGGAAAATGAAAGGAATGATCTAAAATCAGATATAATTAACTATAACCCATTCCAATGCTGCAAATGAATAATTGATTAATAACGATAACAATATTTTAAAAATATCAGCATTAAATACCCATATACCAGTGTCACACATATAAATAACTGCACATTATAATTTTAAAATCATTATTATTCCCTTTTAGACAAAAACACAAAGAACGTGCAATCTAGTCGAAATAATAATCAGGACAGGTTTCCAGAAGCTACTCCCAAATTTATTGAAGTATAAACGCGAATCGTCTGCGGATATTGCTATTTTACTTTCTGAGCCTTTGTTTCCATAGAAACAAAATTATAGCAAAGCTTTCAGTATTATACTCTCCGAATATACAACATTTTCATTGATTTTTAGATGTAATTTTTTGTTACTATTTTAAGAAAGAATAAAAAATGTTAAAAAAACCATACATTTCTCCAGAATCTTAAAAAAATAAGATATTGAATAAACTACTTATTTACAACCAGAATTCTTTATACTTTCATAAAAGTGAGAACAAGCAACACAAATTAAAAGTGGAACCATTTCAGCACAAAGACATACCATTGAAATTAGTGAACAATGAACCAACCCATGGTGTATCGAAATAAATGTACACATTTGAGACACATAGGGGTTAGGCTACTCAGACTACATTATTAAGCCGGCTAATGAGAACGTCGCCGTAACTATAATTGACATTCGTTCCCGGAGTGAACATCAGTTATAGGCGGCTGGACCGTGCATGCGGAACACTAGCCTAAGTTCTTGTTCCATGAGAACATATTTAGTGATAGGCTGGTCGATAAAAGGGGCCTTACAGCTGTGCGAGAACTCTTAATCCTGACGTGCAATATATGGATTACGTATGAATTAGTTAGTTAATACACACACGTATGTATTTATATATAAATCGAAAAAACTAGGAAATATTAAAAAAAATTACAATTAAGGAATAATCTGTATAGTGTTGATATTTTATATTATAGGCTATTGTGCAATATATAGGTAAATATAACAATTAATTTTAAAAATCATATTACTTAACCACAATTAATTTTAAAACATAAATTTCCCCACAAGCTGTCCACATCATCTTCAATCTCATAAGAAATAATTATAGAAAACCCACAACTATTTATAAATTTGTATTATAATAGAGACTGTTGGCAATTTTTTGGGACTAAAATCGATTTAACAAAGTAACGCCTGCCGGTACCTATAATAACAATAATTTTATTCTTGCTTTGCTATATATTATGAAAGTCGTAACAAACGAAAATAAACAATGAAATGAACCTAAAATTTTAATTATACGCTGACTTCTAAATGACAAAACGGTACAGCACAATAATTGCTGTTAACATTTATAATAAATATAAACATTGTAATGTTTATAACTATAACTAAACATTTTACTGTATGTCAGTGTCGTTAACTTATAACATCAGATATTAAATTCAGATACACATAAAACAAACACGGAATTCCTGAAGGAGAAAAACTGCTCGTGAAAACTGAAAATCAAAAAAAACATTTTCGTAACTCACCTTTTTCGCACATTAGGCCGTAGTGATATTCACCACAAATGCACTGATAATCACTAGTACCACCGATATCTTTGCAGACACCCCCGTTGATACAAGCGTGGTCTTTGCAGTTGCCATCCTGGAGTTGAATGGTTTGTTTCATAAGCGATAATTTAATTGCGACAAAGAATAGAAAATACAGTCCAAACTTTGACAACATGACGACTCAAATACGAGATAACGGAAAGTTGTGTTTTTACTAAACAGTAATTTCTAAATAAATCAGCTATTGCAAACAGGCACGCAGCCAAACATCACAAAATTAAGAAAATAATGTATTATGGCTATTATAATTACCCTCTGAAAGAAGTTACTTCGTCAATGCAATCCAATGAGGAAACCGACCAATGAGATCGCTTATGACGCACACTCACACCTCCTCGTTCCATTGAGTAATAACTATTATCGGGCGTAGATAACAACTTTTATCAAATGAGAAAATTATACATTTAATCTTCATATTATATGGTGTTATAAATCTTTCATTTTTGTGAATGTTGAGATTGATGTGATGTATTTAATTAAAATGAAATATATACTATTACAAGTCAATATATATTAAACATAGTACACTGACGCATGACAGTAAAAAAATGGTTAAATTTGTTTTCATGCAAACTGGCTTAATCAATGTTAATTAAAAAAAAATAATGTTTTGCAGTGAGTAACAATATAATATGCTGTATTGAAGATTTCGTCCATTGAACTTTTATTTTTATTATGCATATATTTAAAGCTTTTAAAAATTATATAAATTAGATTTAATTATTGTATTTTACAATAATACTTATAATATATAATTATTGTATAGTTTTGATTAAGGAGTAATAATATTATTATTGGAAACTATTATTTCAAAAAATTATAGTTAAATAAGTGTTTATAATATATTTCAATTACTCCGTCGCTTGCAAGAATTTAATCAAATTTAATAGAGACTTGCTGAATAACTTTGGGAATTATTTGGATAAAACTTGTTTGAATTAAATTTTTGGGTCAATTGTTATTTTAACTGAAAAATTAATAATACTATGTTTATACATATTTGAATATATGCTACTTTACTCAAGTGTTGGCCATATACAATTTAACAAAAACTAATAGAAATATAGCACTAGTTTGAACAATTTAAAACTTATAGAAAAATTAACTTGCTTTAAAAAAACATCATTATTTATTTAAGAAATAAATTGCCTTTTGTTTATTATCTAAATACATGTTTGTGCAGTACATTGAAATGTGGCATATATCCAATGTATAATTATGCATATATTGAACTTATATATATGTACGGACCAGCGTATAGACCAGCATATGGACCAGTATATGGATCAGATAATGGACCAGATAATGGACCACATTATGAACAAATTATATGGACCAGCATATGGACCATTGTACGTACCAGTATATGGACCAGATAATGGACCATCTTATGGACAATTTATATGGACCAGCATATGGACCATCGTATGTACCAGTATATGGACCACATAATGGACCATCTTATAAACAATTTATATGGACCAGCAAATGGACCAGCATATGGATCAGCATACGGACCAGAACATGGACTAGCAAATGGATAAATATATGAACCAGAATATGGATCAGTATATGGACCAGTATATATATATATATATTTGCTAATTTAAAAAATATATTTATCGAATTTTTAGTTAAGTGATCATGCAAGTGTTTTTTTAAATTTGATTAATGATTAAAAAAGCTATATTTTTTAGTAAAATATTTAAAATAATCCACTAACTAACATAAACAAACAATGGCAATTTAAAAAACGTAACATGTTAACAAATTATAATATTTTATATTTTTTATACAATGTTATAATTAATTTTAATAAGTTTATTGACGACCTTGAAAAATTGGTTGAATTTCCACAAGATTTAAGTCACAACCTTTAGTATAGTGGTGGAAATAATTATACTTGTTTGATATTGTTCTGTGGTAATAATAATTCATTTAATTCATTTAATATTGTGTGAATTTCGTATTGCCTGTTGTTTCCTATAAATTAGTTTGGTAATCTTTTTGTTTGTTTGTTGGTAGGACCGTTTGTATAAGTTAGGTTGTTTTTTATTTTAATTAAACTTTGTTTTCGTATTACTTTTCAGATGTGCAATATAGACTTTTTATTGAAATTTGAAGGCAGAAATATAATATTCGAAAGACCCGAAATCGTTCGAAAGCTGCAGAAGATTATAGATATTTCTGTTTGAACATTTCAAGGTGAAAGTCTAAGCTAAAATATATAATAATTATTTTTTAAACAGTTAAAATTGATATGGCTTTTAGTAGTATATATTTTATAGATTCATAGTATATATTTTTAGTAATTTATAAACATAAATGAAATATTTCTTACGGCTTTTAAAACGTATTTTTAATTTTCTTATTTCAAACTATGTTTGCCATTATTTAAATCATTTGCCAACGAAAGCAAGACAACAAAGCAAAACTAAAAATTAAAGCATAACTACATATGGAATTCATTATGCTGTGAATTTTACTATCGGAAATGATTCCAAAAAGTAATGTTTTATTCAGATATTCATCAACTTGTTGAGAGTCTTGTACAGAACTTAATGAAAATGCAATTAACAACATATGTTACATATACTTTTAATTGCCAAGTCAATGTGATGTAATTGCTACGTGAGTGTGCAAAATAAATGATATTATTTATTATGATCATACTTTTCTTTCACAGCTGCAGTTATTGGTAAACAATAAAGCGATTCCATTATTTCGATATGTCAACAAACTAAATTTAGCTCCTTGAGCAATTTGTCTATGCTCAAACTAATACAACAGAAAAAGTGCTCTTTTTTGTGTTCTGCAGACAATTCGATAATTTCAGGTAGCAGACGATCTATGTATGCCTTATAGGAATATATATAAGTTTATTTTTACACTGTCTGTGTTCCCATGTTGACTATGTGCACATAAATGCATGTGTTTTTAGAGTAAACACTTCATCCATTATGTTGGAGATATTTTATACCTTCAAAATAAATAAACGGTTTCATTGGTACCAGCAAATGTTAGTAGTATGGTGATAACTCTTCTAGAACACTGTGGACGTTATCCCTGTTTATTTTCTCCGCTATGTCTGCTCTTTGCCACTCCTTCTCACCACTTACTGTTTTTAATTTTTACGTTTTGATTCCTATTAGATTTAATTGATAGATTTTAATAGTGTCAAAGTCATTAAAGTTTGAAGTGTTGTAACTGAGATATGATTTAGTAAAAATCGGGTTCTGGAGTATGTGCATTTCTTAATTTTTACTTTTATATTATGGTTCAGAAAATCTTAATATGGTTCAATAATCGTTAAAAATAATAATTCAATGTTTTTTTCGATTGTTTGTATACTCACTTGAAGTATAACTGATTTACAATGCGAATTAAATATAGCATTAATTTAGAATAATAATGCAAATTTTGTCGAAGTAATATTTTGTTATAATAAGTAGGTTAATATTGTTTACAACGCAGATAGTTTATATCCAGGTTAATGAATTGATAAGCTATATTCTATCGATTGTGTGATTATGTATGATTGATGCGATCGATGTGATCAATAGGAATTATAATTTATCCTCAATTTATCCTCAACAACCGCGTATTAGGGTCCGACAAAATCAAAATGAATGGTATAAAAAGTCGCGTTGCATATCGTCGGTCACTTGTTGTTATTATTAACGACCTTTGAATTTTATTTATGTCGTATATGATTGTATATGAATATGAATATAGATTCCGTAATAAAATCTCTTTAGTAATGTATTACATTCAAGAGTCAATCGCATAATTAAAAGCAAAGTTTACATCATACGTATAATTAAGTCTTTATACATATATGTGCATATAAATATTTAGTTATTTTATAATTATAAAGTTTATACATCGAAGTTTTACGTATATAGCTTACAAATGTATATCATATAATATATTATGCGACACTTTTTATTATGTTTATCTTATTTAAAATATGACTTTTTATACAAGTTTATAGAATCCTAAAAAATACGGCTTTTTACGGTAATTAATTGAACAATTGATCGTTTTTTTGTTAAAGCAAAATATGTGATTGACCAAAGGAACATTAAGAAAAAATACTACTAAATAAATTAGAATATATATATTATTTTTAAATAGCATAAGCCTAAATTTATTTGTGTCACTGTTGACTTGCATATATGTATCGTTTCAATTTTACCACAACAGTAAATCGAGAATAACTTATAACGTATCGTAACATTTTCCAAAACAGCTTCGGTATTATTAATCGTGTGTGAAAAAGTACACAAATACATATGAAATATAGACAACGTATGCAGTACATCTCTATGTGTCTGTATGTATTACATTGTACATTTCTGTACATAGTATGTACGCAATGAAGGAGTATTTCTTCTGCATGCTTAGAATTATTTATTCGATGCAAAATCGCACAAAACATTGTATCAATTCATTTTATTAAAAACAAAATATTAAAGATATGTAGCAAATGCATGTATAATAATACGCCATTGAATTTTTATACAAATTTGAAAAATACTTAAACGTTTATTTTATGCATAATATACATAAATTAACATTATACAACATTTATATACATGTATTTATTTAATGAACTGTTATAAAAACAGAGATATAATTCAAGAGTTAATATAATTTACATATAGTTCACTTACTAAGGAAATATATACATACATACATATATATATATATATAACCTCATTGCAGTATTTTCCCTTCCAGAAGCAGTATTACTTATTTATAGATCGTATATAGTAAGCGTTTTCAGCCAAATTTTCACCATCTGTAGTCAGTGAACCTTCGCATAGACCATAGACCTACAAAGAGGAAGTTCACGCTGGACTACCCCAGACAACTTTAAATCTCATTTCTGATATTTTAAATTCAGGGATGATGTAACCAGTGAATCACAAATTAGATCCAGGTATATACATAATAGGGGGAACAATTACCTGCTTTCTCGAATATTGAATTTATAATCAATACACAAATTACATACTTCGCTGAACTATTACGCTATATTTAGATGATTTTCAGAGTAATTTTTTGAAGAAAATAAAGCAAATAATTCGTTAAATTCGCAATATTAAATAATAAGAGGCAAAACTAACTCAGAACAATCGTTTTTCATGTCTTTTTTACTATAATATAACTTTGTCTCATTAACATTTTTTAAGTTAAATAATTTTTAATTGTTTACCAATAATAAAGCTCTATTTGGATAAACGTTATAACGTAACGTAACGTAACATAATTTAATTAATTATTGTCGTCATATTTTGTGTCGAAATTGCGTGGTGAAAAAATTTTGTTTTAAATTGAGTGAAATAGCTAGTTGAAATTACAACATTTTCTACATAATATTCAAAGGTATAACATGTTTAACTAGTTTGGACAAGGCAAGACAAAATAAAGTAAATTTAGACAAAAACGAAGAAGTGTTATCATTATAAATAGTTCAAGAAAAATCTTATCTGTTGTAAATCTTATCTGTTACGCAAAAAATAATACCTTTTAGTCATGGCGAAAATTGGTCACATACAAATTATATAAACATATGTAGTAATTAAATCAATAATAATTCTATAATAATATAACTTAGACCTACACAATATCTGTCTGACAATAACTTAAAACAGTTGTTCGTCCTGGCGGTAACTGACAGCTGTGTATAATCGGGAATTATCTTTTGTCTGCGGTTGATAATAATGACTATATTCTCGTTGAATCAGAAAGATGTTCCATATATATACAGCAAATAAGACACCAATGACTAAATATAATAAGGCAGGGGCGCTACATTTATATGGAAAGCAATCATTTCTCTCGCAATTAAATAAGTGACTAAATCCTTTCAAGTCTTATTTGGTGTTTGACTGAGATACTTTTATAAAAATTTTTACTCAAACAGCCGTTTTATTGCCTGATAGTAGCTCGAAGAAAACTTAGTATTTTGAAACGCGCATCATTTATTTCAAGTAATAAATTCTTATTGAAATAATTCGTAAATGAATGTGATCGTATTAATTGTTTAAACTTACATTGAAAACATAAAACAATTGCGTTTTATACTTATTCCACTAGGCTATATATAAAAACACAGCATTATAAATGACTAGCGTTATTTTGTATTCAAATGACAACATTAAAATACCTTTAATATATATATATATATAGTCAAGGAAAAATATATTGTAATGTTTGAATTATAAATTATATGATCTTTACAAAGAAAACTAATTCTTTGCTATATAGGGCAATATAATAGCAATTCATGCTTAGTGTTTATGCAAAAAAGCGACTGTCATAAAAGAGGTTTATTTTAACAATGTTTACGATATTATAGTTTGTAATATACTTATGATAATAATGAGAGATATCTTCACACTTCAAAATTAGAAAAATATGATGCAGATAATCATTACTCAAGTTCAAAGAATATAAACTATCCTTTTCAAAATATTAATTATTCTAATTATACTTACTTGGCTTAAAGTATATCTATTGCTGACGGTAGTATTGTTGTATACTCGTTAATAAAAGTGTTAATGGAATCCACAATTCGGCAAAAACTTGAAAATCTACAGATTTGTTGAGAAATAAGTCAATTTGTTTATGAGGTTTATTTGTATTAATGAAACATGTTTATTAGTATCCATATATGTGCATGAATACTATAAATGATACACCAGTAATATACAAATTACATAAATTATGCATTGTTATTATGAATACTTAGACTATTAAGCTAACGGTTGGTTGTATACCAAACCTGGACATAAGTTTTTTCAAAGGGGAATTCTAATTTGAACCCCAATGCCCTCACCTCCCCTGCTGTTTTCTCTTTTCCTCCCCATCCCACTCCCCATTATTTAAACATGTTTTTCTTATCCCCTCCACCTTATTTTTAATTTTTATTCTATAGCCCTTCCCCTTTCCTC
>JAUZND010010409.1:9668-29278 GCA_034780555.1 Coelogynopora nodosa
AGAAATTTATACTTTTTATTCAAACATTTTCAATTTTAAACACATTTGATCATTTATTTCAAGAAATTTATACTTTTTATTCAAACATTTTCAATTTTAAACACATTTGATCATTTATTTCAAGAAATTTATACTTTTGATTCAAACATTTTCAATTTATAAACACATACGTATGTGTTTATAAATTGAAAATGTATATACATGTATTGTTTATTTTGTAAAATTTAAACTTTCTATTGACACATTTTAAATTTTAAACAAAGCTGATCATTTAAATTTAATAATTTTCAAAAATTTACCTCCGCAGTAACTCTATTCGTTTCACCTGTAAACAACAACAAAAGAGCATCATCTTCATTTTTCACATTTGGAATGTTGATATTACGCATATTAATAACCTGATCTGAATCCTCATATAAAGTGACTCTGTTTAAATCGTCCATATTGGCGATACTTTCTTTATTATCCAAAAGGTCATAAATTACTTCATTGTATATTTCGATATAAGACATTTGAATAGAGTATTTTGAGCAATTATTCTAAATGAAATTTAAAAAATTTAATAAAATTAAATAAAAAACCTTTTCAATCGTGTCAAAAATGTAAGATATTGTTCGGGGTATTATACCTCTATCCGTGTAAGTTTTATCCCCTCCGGTAATGGAGTATGTTTTACCACTACCTGTCTAAATAATAATAATAATAATAATTATTATTATTATGATAATTTCTAAAAATGTTTTTTAAATATAAGTTACTTGTCCATAAGCAAATATAGTGCCGTTATAACCTTCCATGACGTTATCAACAATTGGCATAACCATTTCCTCAAATATTTCATCCTGTTTTGTTTTTTGATCAAAGATTTTATTGAATCTAATTACATCAAAAAACATTAAAATATTTAAAAAAATTAAAAACTTTTAAAATTTTTTTAAATAATAAATATTACGTAAAATTCTGAATACTTTTGGAATTATTGACAACACTTTCCGTTTTGTTATTTTTAATTCGAAAGGATATTTTATCAAATTGTGCTTCATTCTCTTTACAACTTATTTTGTACGTCTGAAGTTAAAAAATTAAAAAATATATCTACATTTAAAAAATACCTGCTTTTTTGCAGTTGTATTTGGCTTTATACGGAGATATATAGGTATTGAATGGTTAATTTCGCCTTTATTAGTAAGTGCCTTCATTTTTCAATAGTTTTGTCGACAAAGAAATAAAATCAATCTCCCATGTAACAAAAATACAAACAAACAACAAATGAAAAAAAGACGAAATAATAGTGACGACGAATTCGAGTCCGATGCTGAGAATTCAATTAAAAATAATGATATTGTTTTGAAGCCTATACTCCCTAGTAGTAGGGAGTTGCTGGTGGATAATAAGGAGGATACGTTGGAATTGGACTCTAGTTTTATGTTTCAAATGTTGGACGATGTAAATCATATTTTAAAAAAATATAATATAATATTTATTATTAATTAAGCTTGTTAAAGACGGAAATATCAGCTCAATTGATTCGTCCTTTTTGAAATCTAAATATATAAACTTGAACGAATGCCTCAAGGGGTAAAATTAATAATAAATTTAAAATAAATTAACAAAAGTTAACAAAAATTAACAAATTTAGCGTCAGTGTGACAGAAGCCCAATTTTTAAAGACAAATAAAATAAATGAAAGCAAATTAGACTATTTAAAACTAAAATTGGGGGAAATTGAGTCTTATGTTCCATCAAACGTTAAAAATAATGATTTTGAAGACCCTGATGACCCTGATGGAAACAATGAACTGATTACTGACACGGATAATATAATCACAGACCCTTCATCTACTCAAGTGGAGGACACTAATGAAATGTTAAATTTAAGGAAACACAAACTTGCGACAAAAAATGAACATTCCCAGATTAAAGACCGTCAATACCAATTACAATACAAGATGAATAATCTTTTAGAAGAACGGGCATTGTTGAAGAAGGAATTGAGTAGATTGCCTTCTCCACAAGTAAAATAAAATAAAATATATAAAATTAATATATAAAATTAATTTAAAAGGAGATTGAAGAACGCTTTGAAAACCTTAAGAAGGATTCTACTAATATTCGAAGGGATATTGGTCAACGTTCACAGGAAACGAAAATGCTAAAAAATGACACTATATCATATAATTCAGAAATACACGAAAATGAGTCCAATCTTGCTTCACTCAGTGATGAAATCGAAAAATTAAAGGTTTATTAATATTAATATTATAATTAATGTTGATAATTATAATAATTTTTAGAGCGAATTGGTTATGATAAATTCTGTTCCTTCTCAATTGACCAAGGAGATTGATAGATGTGTAAAGCTGAAACAGTAATAAAAATGTCATATATTATAAATGAAATATTTTAAAATATTTTACACAACAGACAAACGGGCAAAAACCACGAAATATTACAACACGAATTAGAAGTGCTAAACCAAACGTTAATACGATACGAACAGCAAAAAGGCAAAAAGAGTGATCAACTGAACGAAACAAAAGGTGAATCGAACAAATTAAAGGAAGAGATGAATGAAGCAGAAAGGCTCATTTCTGCATTCACTACAGATTTAAACACTTCAAAAGAAAAAGAAATTGTGCTATTGGGAGATAGGTATATTATTTTTAAAAAATTAATTTAATAGTATTAAATTAAATTATTCCAGAGCAACGATGGATATTAATCTTAAGCATCTTAATATCGAAAAAAGAGCTGAACAAGACGTACAAAGTAGGTGTACAAAGGACAAAGATAGGGAAGTTAGAAATCTTAAAAAGTCGTCAATACAGCAAAGGTTTTCAAATGATCAGTATAAACAATACAGGATTTTATTTGAAAGAGCAAAGGAGGAGGTTTAATTGATAATAATTAATATATATTTATATAATTAATTTATAAATGCAAAATTAGAACGAAATTTTAACTCAACCGAACCACAGATTAATTAAGCAGAGGGAAGACGTTCAGAAAGAAGTAGAGGCGTTGAAGCGGGCTCTTTCAATTCAAAAATCTTTATCTGCAATGGAATCTATAAAAGTTGACAATTTTATAAACGAAGAAGAAGGTCTTTTGGTTGAACAATCCCAATTGAGGATAGAAGTGGTTGAATTGGCGCGATTAGCTTCAATTAAGGTAATTAAGGAAAAAAATTGAAAAAAAACACAAAAATCTATGAAAAAATTAAACTTTACTGAAAAAATAATAAAATGATGCAAAAATTCAAGAAAAATTCACGACAAAAATCTACGAAAAAATTAAAATGGATGGAAAAAATCATAAATGATACAAAAATTCATGAAAAGTCAAATAATCAACACAAATATCTACGAAAAAATTGAAATGAATTGAAAAAATAATAACAAAATTTTGAGAAATTTCAATTTTTATTTTAAAATTGTTTGAAATATTAAAATCTAGAATGAAGAACGTGAACAGAAATCACGAGATTATAAAAAATCTGAACTTCGATTCAATAAAACGATCCAGGATTTAAAAGATAAGGACATAATAATCAGAGAAATGAAGAAAAAGTACACTTTGTTACACAGAAGGTTGGGAAAAATTTATTTTATAAATCCAATTATAAAAAATAGACTCGACGATTACGCTAAAATGTTTGGAATGATAAAAAATGAACGAAACAAATGTGTAAATAGCATACAAATAGCAATGCAAAAAAACTCGGAACTTACTGAGAAGATAAAAATTTATGAGAATGAATTGGAGATTTTACGCACTAATTGTAGCAGAAAAGAAGCGTAAAATTTTTAAAAAGTTTTTTTTTAAATAATAAATTAAAAATTTTAGAGTCTTGAGAAAAAAACAGTTGACTCTTGCAAATGAAATTTTAGTGAGAGACAATATAAAATCAGATCTCTCAAAACACGTGACAAATGACGAAAAACTGGTCGAACAAAGAGAACAACAAAAAATGGAAATCAACCGTCTCAATCAAATGATCAACAAGGCTGAAGAACAAATGATTTATCAGAGAAAAAGATATGATCAAAATATAAAAATAAGAAACGAAAGAGGTGTATACTTGGTAAAACAAAATGCTGAAGTATGTCTCTTTTATGAAAAGTTGAATACGCAAGAAAGGTTTATAAAAAATGCTCAATTAGTTTATAAAGCTCGATTGGATGATATAAATGACATGAAATTGGAAATTAGCAGAGAAAATCATAAATTGGCAATTTCACAAAAGAACGTCCCGACCAAACACGCCTTGATGCACGAAATTGAAGTTTTGGATAAAAATCTTGAAACCTGTAGAGAAAGAAAAGTAAAACTGGAGAGTTATATGGAGGATCCAAATTATAAAAACAGATCTAGAATATTGGACGGGAAGGATGTGGACCCCTTGAGTTTGCACGAAAAATTGGTCAGGTTGGAGAAATCATTTTCCAGAATTGAACAACGTCTTTTGGAAAAGGATATTATCCTCAGACAGGTTAATAAGTTGGTTGATGGAACGAAAGAGGATTTTGATTCTCGTCAAAGTGAGACTTTCCAGATTGGAAATCAAGTAAATGAATTGAAGAGAAGTATAAAAAATACGACAGATAGAATGAAGGCCTTGATAGCTGAGGTGTCGTTGTATCAGACTCAAAAATATACTCTACAGAAAGAAAAGGATGATAATGAACAAAGAATAAAAGATTGTTATGAGTACATTTTGTTTTTTCTTTCAATAATTTTAATGTAACATTTTTAGAAACTTTGATAATGGAGTATGCCCCAACAGAGAAATTGCACACGAGTGGAGTCGCTATAGTAGTAATTTGACCACAAGGAAAATTAAAAGAGAAGCGGAAGAAAAGGTGATTTAATTTTTTTGTGTCTAAATTTCATGAAATAAATGATCAAACATGTTTAAAATTGAAAATGTTTGATTAAAAAGTATAAATTTCACGAAATAAATGATCAAATGTGTTTAAAATTGAAAAGTAATTGTTTGAATAAAATAAATGAAATGAACGAAATAAATTATAAAAAATATCAATTAAAAAAATTAGATGGAAAATTGGCAAAATCAACACATTTTAACTAATGGAGGATACACCACAGCAGATCCTCGACCCAACGCCTACATTCCTGATACTGACAGTCAATTGCCCATTCCAAAACCATATGGAATCAATGCACCTTTTAAACCTTCTAAAGAAGGATCCAGTATGCGTCACATTAGAAATCCTGTGATAAAAGATATTGAAATATAAATTCACATGGAAATATCAATAAATGAATTTTTAAACTGAAATTTTAGTCAATTTTCTTAATTTTACCGACTTAAAAAAAAACATTTAATCATCAATTGTACAAATGGATGAAGCATTTAAAACAAACCTGTATGATATTCTGGGAGTTGAAAATTTTTCATCAGAAAAGGAAATTCGTAAATCGTACCGAAAATTAGCAGTCAAATACCACCCTGATAAAAATAAATCGGAAAATGCGAGTAAATTTCTTTTTAAAAAATTAAAAAATTAATAAATCTTTAGCCTCTAAATTTCTTCAAATCACAAAAGCGTTGGACATTTTAATCGACACTGAAACTAGAGTTTAAAAAAAATCAATTTTTATCACATTAAAAACATATTTTTAGTTAAAATATGACAACATTTTAAGATCTAGAGAGGCCACAAAAGTTCGTATTTCCGCAATGAATAGAAAACGAAGAATTTTGAAAAATGGTTACAACAACATTTTGAATTTTACTTTTTTTAATTAATTTCTTAGACCTCGAAGAACGAGAAAATGCATCAAAAATAAAATTTGAAAAAAATGAAAAAACGATCAATTCTCTCAGAAAAGAAACTAAAAACTTGTTAAAAGAAGAAGGAGAAAAAGCTGCAGCATCTACCACTATTTTCCAGATAGATCCTGTTGATTATCCCAAATTAAAAGTAAAATGGATAAATATTGACGAAAATTACATGTATGGGAAACAAGTACTTGAGGATATTTTTATACCAGTAATTAATTAATATAATGTATCATTTTAATTTATTTAGTATGGAAGCGTTAATTCCATTTTTATTTCAAAGTCAAACTCTGCAATTGTCGAATTTTCACGTATTTACGTCGAAGTAATTTTAAAAAAATTATTTTAAGTTTCACGTAGCCAAAAACAATCCAAAGCGAACAAGGTTTCGAGGACAATGAGATAAAATGCCGATGGGCAGATTCAGACAAGGTTAAGACATTTTACATACAATGCTGTTTGATAAAAAAGGTGAATAGAAAATTTAAAATTGAATTGTTTTTTATTATTAAAAATTCTACATCTAGAACAGCACCTTTAGCAAATTAAAAAATTATGAAAAAGTGGGCGAAGATAACAAGGACAAAATGGTAAAATCAATTATCCTTTTGATAAAATATTTAATTGATTTTTTAAAATTTAGTATGAAAATTTCGAAAATGACGTTTTAACTCGAATGTTAAACAGCAATAAAAAATGATGTTTTTGATTTTGTTAATAATTCCCTTTTGTATTGCGGAAAATGTTCAAAATTTTACCTGTTTTACGTGCTATGGCATGTCTGATGATAGGTACGATTTGTGCAATAGAAATCAAACTGGAGAGAGTTTTAAAGTCGAATGTCCACATCTGGGAACCACTCAATCGTGCATTGTAACTTTTTAAAATATGCTTTTTCAAAAAATTATAAACTAGACTCACATGAACGAAAATGTCGTTACTAGATTTTGTGGCCCCAAATGTGACTTTTATAAATGCGCTGGCAGTGTAGATATAAAGGTTAAAAAAATGTAAATGTAAATTAAAATTGTTTCAATTTAGAAATGTATTGAATGTTGCCAAACATCCACGTGCAATTCCCACTCGGTTCGTTCGTCTGGATTTAATTTTTTGAGCTCGATATCACTGACTATATCACTTTTATTGTGTGTAGTTTTGTTTATTATAAAATAATTCATTAAAATTTAATTAAAATGATTTAAAAAGTAAACATTTTTATTTTTAAATTATTTTTTTAATATTATAATGTATAATTTTATACAACGTGTTGGTTCAACAAATTATCTGTTTCGCTTGTTAAACTCGATTCCCTTGAATAAACGGTGGGCTCAACTGACATATTTTGCATTGACATTTTTTTGTAAAATTTCCACTGCAAAATTAATATTATATCATACGCGATTGAGATTGACCCCAAAGCGAATTTTGTGAAATTTGAAAAAACGGAATACCAATCATCTATAATTTACATTATAATTATAATATAAATATTTAAATTTTAATTTAAAAAAGAAATTTCACGTCAAAATGAAAAGTTGTTACAAATTTAAAATTTGAAAATTTTGAAAATTAATTTACATTATTGGGATCAATTTCAAAAATAAAAATATTTCCATTCAAATTTTTTCAGGGAAATTTTAGAAAATTTTTTTGAAATAAAATATATGTTTTACCTTTAAACTGAAACAATAATTATAATTATTTGAAATAATTTATTGAATTTGTGCAAAAATGCGAATTTTATATATTTTTGACGTGGAATTTTTAAAAAAATTTTTAAAAAAATTACTGTTTTGGTAAGAATAAATAAACATTTGGAGAATTGAAAAAGATCCCCCGGTAAAGTCTAAAAAAATGTTGATGATACTGAAACCATCGACACTTTTTCGTTTGTAGTTCATTCGTATCTTTTAATTTTTAATTTTTAAAAATATATTTAAAAATTATTTTTTTACCTGTGGACAGTATTTTATAAGCGTAGCTGCCACTTTTATATAAGAAAAGTAGCTTATTGCCCTTGTCAAATATAGACGAGTAGTACTCACAATTATTAACAAAATGACTGCATAAATGCAGCTAAATAAGAGAAACATGTAGCAAGTGTTGGAAAGTTTTTGATTTCCTCTCTAAATTTCATAAAGTTACAAGTCCTTCAATTTGATCAAATTTAAACTTTCAAGTTAATGATTAAAAATTTTAAAATGTTTTTAAAATCACCTGATACAAAAAACACTGTAAAATAGTGACAATAGTGAGTAAAATTGCATGTGCTGCAAATATTACATCGTTTAGGGCCACCTGGGCATTGAATATGGAGGACTAAAAAAATTTTTAATATTTTTCACTAATAAAATTTATAATTAGTACTAATATATTAAATTTTATTTTTAAAATTACGTCAACATAGTATATGGTGAGATATGTGAAATATACACTAAATCCGATTAAATTGTAAAGCAAAAAATCGAAATTGAGACCAATAACACTTTAAAAAAAATTAATTGTTTTATTTTTAAATCTCAAGTGGTGTACCTTTTTCTTTTAAAATTCAAAATAACTTGAGGGTAGAATGAAACGGACCAAGCAATAAAATAAATCCATCCTACAGCTGCGTATATCATAATGAATAGTTTTAATTTCAAATTGAAATTAATACATTTCTGTGGGTATATAAAGTTGTACTAATAAAAATTATTACTAATATTGTGTTATCAAAAATCTTAAATTTTAAATCAAAATAATGGTCGTTATCACGTCTGTAGGTACTACTACTTAATACTTGCAAGTTGTATGATACACGTTGTATTCAAGTCCTAGAACAATGCGTTATTTTTGTAAGTCAACTTAGACTTAACAAATATTAAATTAATCAAATATTCATTGCATTATATCTCTACAGAGATCAGGTGATTTTTTAATAAAGTTCGTTTTATATGTGATATTCTTTAAATTAAATAATCTTATATTTGCACGTTGCAGGGTTTCAAATTTATTTAAAGTTTCAAAGTTGAGATTATCCATTACAAATTGTAATTTACAACCTTTTCTGTTGGAAATTATTGTTAAAAGTACGAAACATGTCTACTTATGACCGTGAACCTTGGTAAGAATTTTATAAAAAACAACAAAATTTTTCAACATGTGACAGTCGAGCATCTTCGATATACCTTAAAATGACATCAAATAATTTAATCATTTATAGGGGGTTTAAAAGTTATTGAAACGTCACACGTTAGTTCTGTATTAACAGAGTAAATCAAATTATAAAGACAAGATATAATGACTTGAACATAATTTACTTTGTGAAATTTTGACTTTTTATTGAAATGTTTTCAATTTTAAACACATTTGATAATTTATTTCGTGAAATTTTGTTACAATTATTTACACATTTGATCATTTATTTCGTGAAATTTGGACTGTATTATTTATTATATTTTAATTTAATTACTAATTAACTCTTGCATTGAAAATTAATTTTTACCATCTTTTTTACAGTTATTTTTTACCTATAGATGTAAAATTAACTTTAGATAAATTAAAGACATTTTAGTTTTTTTTAATAAAAAACTTGATCTGTTGATTTGATCGCTTATATTACGCGAAAATAGTTTTCTGAAAACTGTTATAATTTACTATAAAATACGACAATAAAAAAAAATTGAGACATTTTTATAATCAGAAAAGACAAATAGTTCACATGTACATTTGCCCTAGATCGTTATAGCCTTTTAAAAAAACCGTAGTTACTAACTAATTTACAATTATCTCGCTAATTAAATAATATTTTATAACCAAAATGTAATGTTATTGACTGAAGTTAGATGCAACTATCCCACATATCATATAAATATGTATGCGACTCGTTAGAGATTTGACCGAAAAAGGGGAATACTAAAACCCCTTCTTTAAAATTAAGGAATTTTTAATTTTAAAATTGTAAAATTTATCTAGCCATTAGCATGACTAAGGTCCAAATATAAAATTCGTAATAAATTTAATAAAATGGACGCATATTTTTAAAAAAACTTTGCCCTGGCAGTAGGGCTGTTCAAAAAAACAACTTTTTCGATTTCTTGATAAGCATGTTTTTTAGGTGATTTTCTTTACGGAAGTATACAAAAATAATTAGATCTTAAGGGTGCTAATTACGTTTTAAAATTTCCTTCTCGGAGGTAGTCAAATTTAAATTATTATAATCGGCATACATCTTTAATGAAATTAATGAACTCCTTATATTCTTCCATTTGGATGTCTTCTGACGCAAAAAAAATGTTAACCTATATAATCCCGTAATTTTGTTTTACTGCTATTTAGTTTAGACTCTATTGGTCTTCCTAGAGGTAGAGATGTTGACGCGCTGTATCTCCTGAGACTTTTTATCGTATATGCTTTATCGATATTGGAGACTTTATCACTGGCAAAAGAAAAACTCACAATTTCCTCTGTCAAATACGACATGTGGTTGTCCATTTTAACTAGCATCGATTCAGCCATCAATTTAGATTCACCATTAAATACCATACATTCTTGAATGCTAAATATCATATTTAAATCATTAATTGGACTGTCTGCACAATTTGTTGACATATACGATACACATAAAGCTTGAAAACTGATATAGTTTGGAGGAAGATGTTTCATACAATATTCCAATAGAAATTAATCTTTTTGATAACTGGCATTTTAATTGAATAAATTATTTTTTTAGACAAATTAATAAAAAATATACAATTTTATATAAATTTTAGTTTTACAAGTAAAATAATAAATTATACTAAACATAACAGGAGAATTCAAATATTCAATAAAAATTATAAAAAATTGTATCTAAATGTATTTTTGTCAAATATTAATTGTTAATTGCCAATTAGCACCCTTAAGATCTAATTATTTTTGTATACTTCCATAGAGAACAGCATCTCAAAAACAACAAAGAATATAATTACAAACATGCCCATCAGAAAATCAAAAAAGTTGTTTTTTCGAAAAGCCCTACCTGGCAGGCGTGGGGCAAATTTTAAAGTTTTTTCAAAAATCTTTTTGGATATATCATTATTTCTCGTGATCTTTCTGCACTCCCCTAACGTACACTCACATATTATTTTAGCCCTTATAGAATAATATACGATTGTGGTGGTGCCTTTTCAATGGGCGCAATCGGCGGATCAATTTTCCACTCTGTGGTGGGATACAGAAATTCACCTGCCGGACAATATCAAAGATTCCTCGGAGCAATAAATACTGTGAAAGTTCGATCCCCAGTAACTGGAGGTAATTTTGCTGTGTGGGGTGGTCTATTTGCCGCTGTAGATTGCTCTCTTGTATACGTTCGGAAAAAGGAAGATCCGTGGAATTCCATTACAAGTGGAGCCGTCGCAGGAGCTATTTTATCTGCTAGACGTACTATAAAAAAATATTAATTTTAATCTCAAATTAATTTGTTTACAGAGGGAGCTGTCGCAATGGCTGGATCTGCTGTCGTCGGAGGAGTTTTATTGGCACTTATAGAAGGAATGGGGATTATGTTTACAAAATTTAATTCACAAGCCTTTCATGAAAGTATTTGTTAATATTAATTTATTTTCAAATCATTTTTAGACAATATAAAAAGTTCACCTGAATACCAACTGTCTATCATGAACACTGACACAAGCGAACCTATAAAAGATTTAAGCAACGATTTCGAAGCCACAGAACAACATAATACCCCAAAGGATGGTTTTATATCCAGAATGTTTTCATAGTCGACTATAAAAAAAATTGTATCCCGAAAATTAAATTTTTATTTAAAATCTATTCATCATGTTTCAATTTTCGTATTGTTCGTCTAATCAGTGCTGAAATATCGGGGTCACAATACTCACTACAAGATTGAACAAGGGGTTTTTTGTAAAGTTTTTCGTAAATTTTGGTAACGTTCAAAAGGTTCTATTTTAGAATGTAACAAAATTTCATTTAAAATGAACAAAAACCTTTCTATTTGCCAACGTTAAAAAAATCAAAAGATTGTACTCAAAATTGTCTATATTGAGGTAGTTTTCCATCGTCTTGCTCGCAAATACATTTGGCTTCATTATGGACTCGACTATGAAATATTTATATAGTAAAATAAATTTTTATATATAATAACCTATAATTTTATAATTCTCTATTTGATCTTCGTCAGGATGATGATTGAATATATCGGAAATCAACACGCCCGAAACATTACAATATTCTTTCAATAGTTTTTTCAAATGTACTTTTGATCTTTTGCTCAATAATCTAATCAACATTAAACAAATGCTTTTTTTCTCAGACAAATCAATTTTTGACAATTGTTTCAAATCAGCAAACCATACATTTTCCTTGTACACCTTTTGTTTGTTAAACATGTTTACAATGACCATTTCAGCATTTTTAGTAGAGCCATGTTTGCTATTTAACGTTGTTTTTATATCAATATTTTCTTCTTTAAGCAACGTCATTAATTTTTCAATTTGTTTTTCCGTCAAAAGATTACTGATGCTTAATAATAATTTCATCAGAGTCATTATGGGAGAGTTTATGTTTGTTTTTATAATTTCAAAGGCAAGAGAATGTGGTGATTCAAAGTAAACGGACACTGCTCTAGATAAGGGGTGTTGAAGGTATTTGTTAGTGGCTTCTACAATGCTCTAAGAAATTTATATTATTTAACATTAATATTTTTTATATTATTTTTTTACCATTTGAAAATAGCTGTCATATTTGGTGTTTAATCGCTGTAGAATTTTAGCAGTTTGAGAAAAAACAGGATTGGCTAGAAAGGTAAGAGTCGATATCAACTCATTTCTCAGTTTATCGTTTTTAATATTTTGCAAAATGTGATTTAACCGTTCTGCAGCGCGGTCCATTTTATTTTTAGTAATGTAAGCAATGAGAGAAGAGTCGCTAATTTCTTTTTCTGGCACATTTTTTAAATAATTGACATTTGTAACCCAGTCTGTATTCCATTGTCGTCCTTTAGATTCTCTGCTATCAGTTTGTCGACTTTCATGAGTTGATGATCTTTTGTAGAAGAAAATGCTCACAATTATTGGAGAAATTTTATTATCGACTACTTGGAATATAAAATTTTCCAGTTTTATTTTATAAAGAGTTTTGAATCGTCGAATAACGGACATTATTTCAATCTAAAAAATTTTGAAATTAAAAAAAAATTATAAATTATTTATACGTTATTAAGTCGATCAAAAATGGTCATACAACACATTGGATTAGAAGCTGCACTGCTGTACAATAATTTGGCAAAAAAAGAGGCTTTATCAACTATAAAAGTCTCAATTATGAAAATTAGAGATATTAGTTGCTTGTCACAGTCATCATCGATAGCAAGAGAAGATAAATGTTTTTCCCCTAATTTATGTTTCAGTCTATACATGAGTTGTGTCAAATGGACATTAGACAGTTTTTTGATAAGTCGAACGAATATACCCCCGTTTCCTTCGAAACGAACGTCAGCACCCTAAATTGTAAAATAATTTTAAAATTTTTTGTAAAAAAAGTACATTTATAATTTCATCGCTCTTCTTTTCTATATATTCAGTCATGTCTGAAAGATCATCTTCATCATCTTTTCGATCTTCAGACTAGAATAAAAAAAGTTTTTAATGATAATTTTTTAAATTTAAATACATCTAAAAGACGATTCAATATAGGATTGATACTGTGATTCCATTTCGTCTCATTTATAATAAAATTCATTATTGTGTCATTAAAAACTAAAAAATTTAAATTAATTTAAAAATTTTAAAATAATTAAAACCTTTTTTAAAAGTCAATTTAATTTTAGTAAATTCTGATGGTTGTGTACTAAACAAAACCTCCACCAACATTGCTAAATTATTCCCCATTATGGCTTCTCGTATGTACAAAGATTGGGCAATTTCTGGGTCCAAAACCCAAAAATTTATCAGAGGGTAATAGACGGGTTCTAAAGATTCTTTTAAATCACTGTAGAGGTCCTAAAAATGTTTATTTTTATTTTTATTTTTATTTTTTTAAATATTTTTTTATTACCGTTTGAAACAAATTGTTGTACTTTTTTACAATCATGGAACAAATTTGTCGATCATGCATTACAAAAGTGCTCGCAAAAGCTCTGTCTGGATCAACTAAAAATTTCGTAGATAAAATTTTAAAATTTATTATTTATTGTTTACCGAATTTTTTAACCAATCGAAATAGCCTTTTGGCGCATTTTTCAATGTTCTCGTTCGCCATCAAGGGGTCTTCAAACTCGATATCGTCCTATTATTAATATTATTTATTTTTAATTTAAAACTAATTAAAAATAATATATATATTAATAAAATTACCTCAGTTCTGTGTATATTCATCAATCTTCGTTCTTCTTCGCTTTTGTTGTCATTTACAAATTTTAAAATCCTGCTTACATGATACTTGTGGCGCGAATAAAACAACATCTATTTAAACAATTATAAATTTTATCATTTATCATTTTTAAATTTCAGATTATATTTTAATACCATTTCGTTTTTTGAATAATTTGGTTTTATTTTTGTTATTCTCTCTGCCAAAAGATTATTTTTTCTTATAATTTCTTTTGTTTTCAAATGTGGATTACACGATGGAAGTTCCACTAATGTAGTGTACATAAAATTGCATGTTTTTTGAATTCTTTCAATTTCTTTTGCAATTTTTAAATTTTCATTTATTATTTGTTCCTGTCGCATGTATTCGTTCATTTTATGTTTCAATTTGAATCGTATATGAGGGTAATATTTAGGTTGTTCGATTGCCATAGTGGATTGTACGAGATGTAGTCGTTCCCTGTTCTTTTTTTGGCGTTGTTTTATCCATTTTCTAATTAAAATTTAAAGGAGGATAAAGTTTTCATTTTTTAAAATAAATATATAATTTTAACATATTTTTATCCATTTAAGTTAAATTTTAGCTACCTTTCCAAATGTAAATTGCAGGATTTAAAATTCTTTGAAAAAAGCATGATTTTTTTAAAATTTAAATCATTATTTAATTTCTAATTTTATATAATTATATAAATGCGTAACTTTAAATGCGTAACTTATGTACATGAGCTATGTAGCTATTTTTTATTGTTTAATTGTTAAAATAATATCTATAATATATTGTGGTCAGTTAAACAGAACTCACTTTATGTAAAATTAATGTGAAACTTGTATACAATTTATTAATATGAATAAATGGTTTCACGATATTTAGAAATTTGCATAATTTCGTTTAGTAATTGTAATTGTCCGTTTAAAAAAACATGCAAAACATTTTAAATAAATTTAACAACTTACTAAATAGAATGATAAATGATTTAAAAATATAATGTTAGAAATAATAGTAATAATAATATGAATTAAAGAATTCTAAATTTCACGAAAAATAATGAAATGTATTTAAAATTGAAATTGTTTCCATTAAAAGTAAAAATTTCACGAAATAAATGATCAAATGTGTTTAAAATTGAAACTGTTTGAATAAAAAGTATAAATTTCACGAAATAAATGATCAAATGTGTTTAAAATTTAATATTTAAATTTTAAATTAAAAACATAATTAATTTTGAGAAGCAAAGTATTTGACTGGATTATTTGTATCAATGGCCTTCTTATTTGGATTCCATCCAATCGGACAAACTTCTCCATGTTTATCAAAATGTTGAACAGCTTGTACCAAACGTAAAGTTTCATCTACAGAACGTCCAATGGGCAAGTCATTAACACATTCATGACGTATAACTCCTTTATCGTCAATAAGATATAGACCTCTAAAATTTTTTAAAAATTAAATATTTTTTTAAAAAATTACCTCAATGAAATTCCTTCATTTTCCAATAAAACGCCATAATCTTTCGATATTTTGTGACTGGTATCCGCCAATAAATGTATATTGGTTTTTCCTATACCTCCTTCATTCCTTGGACATTTTGTCCATGCAAGATGACTAAAATGGCTGTCTGTTGATACTGCTATTAGATCACAATTGAGTTTTCGAAATTCCGCGGATCTATCATTAAAAGCGCATATTTCAGTTGGACAAACAAATGTGCTAAAAACAAGATTGTTTACTTACGAAAGGTTTTTAAAATTTAAATAAATATAAACTTACAAATCCAAAGGATAAAAGAACAAAACGACATATTTCCCTTTGAAATCCTTTAGAGAAATGTCAACAAAATTGCCATTTAAAACGCTTTTTCCCTCAAAATGTGGTGCAGGATTTGTAACTTTTGGAATAGACATGTTGTAATATCGAATTTTAGAAATATTTGGCTAAAATAATTAAATTTACAATCAAGTCTTGAATCAATTAACAAATTGATAAATACATTTAATTATAAAATATAAGCTTACGCAAAAATTCGTCGCACGTCTAGGAATAATTTTTGAAACTGAGTACAATCGATTCATGAATATCAATATTAAATGTTTATTAAAACTTTATTTGTCTATTAAAAGTTTAAGAACTTTATTCATTTATAAAAAGATGTTGCAAAAATTATGTCTTATTCAATTGGCCCATTGGATACCAAATTGGAATTATAAAATTGACAAATTATGTCATGTCGACAGTTGATAAATAAATAAATACCAGTTTAACTTAAAATTTTATTTTAAAAAATGGACGAAGATTCGAACGAGAGATATGAAAGGTAATTGGATTTAAAATTATTAAAGTTTCTCAAATTTTGTACAATTTAACTTTTAAACTGTTTAAATTTTGTACCTAGTCTCTCTGATATTAAAGTAGACGTAAACGATATAAACGAAGATTTGAGTGAAGAAAGATTGTCTGGTAAAAATTTAATTTCAAATTTGTCAAATTTTACTTAAATTAGAATTAGAGGCCGACGAAGAATTCAATCAAAAACATACACTAGAAAAAGGCTCTCTAGCTGCAGAATATAACACGACAGGTTTTTTAAAATTTTAAAAACTTTATTTGAATTTTTTGAATTTTAAAATATTATTTTCATTTAAAAAAAAATAGAACAACATTTATCTACCAACTACTCTCAAGAATTTGAATACAATCCATCTGAAAATGCCCAATACACTCCGAAATACTCTGATAATGAAGCAGTAGCTTTTGATGATGCTAAACATTCTGACGATTTTTTCAAAGAACAAAATGAATTTACTGTGAATGAAGGGGATTTAAACAAGAGTTCACATATTAAAAATATACAACTTTTATCACCTTTTAATGATTTTGAGGAAAAGTATAATGTTATTAACGTACAACCTCCCGTTAAAGATGAAATTGTAGAGTCTATGTATATTGAAACTGAAAAATTAAGCAATTCTGGTAAGTTTTTTTTATTTTTGATAAAAAAATATCTTATTTTGTAATTGGAGATTATTTAGAAAATGATAATTTATCAAGTCTAGAAAGCGAAACAAATAATGTAGTAATACCACCTATTGATACTTCTTCTGATGCCTTAAACATTAATCAAGATGTTAAATTTGATTTAAATGAAGAAAACGTTAAAAATGATCAAATGGAACAAAACGAAAATAAGTCAGATGACGACGAAATTGTAAAAAGGAGAAATATCGAAATGATTGGTCTCGTGAGTGACAGTGAAAGTGAACAAGAAGAACCTGCGGCTCTAGACTCGCAAAAAATACAGGATCAGGTTGATGACCAACTTTTACGATCCAACGATATAGACCAAGATGGTAATCGTATATATGATTTTGATGTAATGATGGAAAAGATGAAAAGGGATAAAATTAGCGGAAGTCGAAAAAGAAGACGCGGTGAAGATGTTTCTATTGACGTGGATGCACAGATTAAAAAAATTGTTTTGAAAATGAAAGAATGTGCTGAATTGGATAAATGTGCCAACAAGGAGGAGAAACCAGCCGTTTCTAAATTAAAGTACATGAAATATCTGACTCTGCAACTTGCAAAATCGCAATTGAGAGATTACTTTCTTGATGGAAACATACTTTCTGCTATTGTAGAATGGATTTCACCTTTACCAGATAACTGCCTTCCTCATAGATCTATACGCCACGCCATGTTGAAAGCATTGATGAAACTTGATATTGTTTCACTAGACTTGCTTAAAAGTAGTAAAATTGGGAAGGCTGTCAGATATCTTTTTAATCATCCTGATGAAAATCGAGAAAATAAGCAACTTGCTCAAACGCTCATTAGTAGTTGGACTAGAGTCATTTACAACATTAGTTCTACATATCAAACTGATGAACGAGAGTGTATAGATGTGAATGATGAAAATGATTCAAGGTTTTTTTTAATTTTAGAATTTAGTAAAAATACTCTTAACAAATTATATTAACCCGTAATTGGTCGCACTTTTTTTATAACGCAAGTAGTCGCGCTACTACCAAAATTGTTCACACAGTCAAATTTATTTTTGGGTTAAAAAGCTTGGGCTAAATAGAAATTCATAGCCAAAGAATACAAGTCTGAAATAAGTTGCCCAAAAAATAGCAATCAGTGCCAAACAAACTGACATAATTTGAACAACTGATTTACAATCTGAAATATGACTCAAGAATGTGACAGATTTAGACTCAATTTTTTCCAAATTAGATTTCAATTGTAAAAATTTTATCAATCTTTCAAATGGTAAAGTTTCAAGTTGTTTAGAACAGTGTTGGTAATTTTGGTGTTATTTCAGATTGCAAGTGTTATAACACATGTTATAACAGTTTTAAGGTTATAACATAAAAAGTGTTATTTAAAAATTAAAAAGTAATCATGGTGATTAAGTGTTGTTTATTTATTAAAAAATAAATTACATAATTTAATTTTCATATTCCTTATACCTTTCAATTTCTCCTGTGGGAATTTTTTGTCATTGAAGATAGGGTAGGGATTATTCAGTCTATAATCATATCCATCGCAGTACCTAACCTGTTTAGAAAGTTCCAATTCTGGAGGATCATCTTCATTGTCAGTGGTACATCCAATTTTCCAACCATAGTGAAAGAATATCATCTTCAGTGTTTTGTTTATTATTCTCGTTATTGGAGTCATTAGAATCTGTGTCACACTCTTCATTCTCATTTTCAGATTCGTTTTTTAGTTTCAATTCGTCAGGTAAAATTATACAATTTTCTCCATTTCTACATGTCTTTTTTTCATCAAGAATATTCACTCTTCTTTTAATTTGCGTGAGAGAGTGCACCTTGCTAGGGTGTAGTCTATTTCTCTTTTTGGTGCTTAAATTTCCAAATTGGCTGAATATTCTTTCACAGCTTGCCGATTGGACTGACAGAGAAAGAATATGTATAGCAAATTTGGACAAAGAAGGACACTTGGAATGCATTATTTCCCAAAATGTTATAGGTTTTGTGTTTTTGATTAGTAAAATTTCTTCATCGTAGTCATTGTTGATCCATCTATTAATTTCTGAAGCTAAACAATTATATTCATTTGAAATATATTTTATAAAATAAAATATAGAATATTCGATTAAATTGAACTTTGACAGGAGAGGGTTTGATGCTGACATAATTCTAAGTACATTTATGTAATTAGGGTGTACTAAATAGGCAATGAAGAACATAGGTTGTTCCTGTTTTTTCCATCTCTTTTCAATTTTATTCACCAATTCTGTTGAAGATGTTGGATGGTTTTTAAATCCATCATATTATAACCAAACATTTCAAATACATTTGCAAGATTGTTGTTATTTCTTTGCATCAAAAATGAAGCTTTTGTCAGAGGTCTTATTGCTAATTCAGCTTCAATCAGTTTAGAAATAAATTGATCGTTTATTTTGATAGAAGGTGGGCATTCATCATCA
>JAUZND010010420.1:0-29276 GCA_034780555.1 Coelogynopora nodosa
TTATATTTTATTATTTCTGATTTATTTCTTTTCTTTCTATCTGGTGAGCTGATTTTGCCTGATGGTTCTAATCAATTCTATATACAAAAATCATAGCAAAGTAGCATATTACTAAATATTTAGTAATTTAATTATTTGTTTTGTGTACATGTAGATACAGAAATATAACATGGTAACCATTTAGGGATGCCAATTTATAAAAAATATTATACATAAATGCAGATAATATCTATGCCTATGGGCATCACTACATAAATATAATAAGGCATTGTATAAATAATGTCTTGTTTACCAGTTTTTCAATCCTAAAATTCTGTACCTGGATCCCATGGACCCAATGGTAATACATTTAATTAATATAAGAGTACATACAAGTAATTTTTTACATATATTTTTATTCATATTTTTAGTTTATTTGTGAGGTATTTATATATTAATAAATTATGTATATTCAATACAGTTGTACCTTTTATAAATTAATGCATTTTTAATAATTTAAAGTAATGTGCCTGTGACATTATAGCTTCACTATTATGAATTAAATAATAATGCATAAATTGTCAATGTTAAAAACTATTAGGCCATACTCATGTCAATGATATTCTGATATAAGAACATATTATTATAGAAAAGCTTAAAAGAAAATATGAGTTTGATTATGCAAATATATTAAATGGATATATATTAAAGTGTATAATATTATTTATTAATGTAATATAATAATAAATATGTACATTATTTTGCTTTATAGTATTATTTAAAACTTATATAAAATTGTAAAACATTATTTGATGACATTTTGTGAAAATAGTGTTTAGTGAGTATTACTTATTAATTTTTATCCCGACTAGTTTATTAATATTATATAATTATAATATAAAAATACTTATATTTAATTGTAAAACAATATTATTGAGTTCATTAAAACTCAATATAAGATTGAATATAAAAAAACTAATTTTTGTGTACTGCGTTAGGCTAAAATTTCCATACCCAGCTGGAACTTAGTAAATAAGACATTAATGAAAGATTGCCCACTCTAATTATAATTTCAGAGTTATTTTAATAGAAGAAGCATACTGACACTGTTATGATAAATAATTTTTTTATTAACTTATTTTTAATATTTCTATTTTCATTATTAACAGTATTAGATATAAAATAAATAAATAAAACAAATCATTTTTATTAGTGTAAAATTAAAATGCTACTTAGCATTTTAATTTCACATTGATGAATTTAATATTTTGATATCTCTTTTATTTTACTAATTATTAAAAGTAAAATTCTGACAAGTATACTATCATTAATAAAATAATTTAATAATATTATATTAATTAAAAAATATATAATCTACAATTATTATTTTGATTTTTAAAATAATTTGGTATACTAATAAAAGTAATAAACTGCATATATTGTGTCTATATTATATTAATTTTTATAATGTTATTAAAAATATATAATGCTTATGAATTTCAATATTAATATGTATACTTGTATATTGTTTATGTAGGTATATAATATTCAAATGGTATGCTGAGTTTGCTTGTTTTTTTATAAATTTATTCATTCATAAATGTAATATTATTATTTCTACCATTTATGAACTACAAACATATACTATTATATTTAAAAAATAATAACATTTTACATACCTTATAATTGTTTAAGTAAAAGTACAGAATAAGTATTATATATGTGACATGAAATATCAAAAAATTTTGAAACACTAAAAACTAAAACAGCTATTTATAAATATATTATAAGAGATCAACTGAGAAAATATAAAAAAATAAAAATGTAAAAAATTATTGCAATAAGAAATTATTCACATATTATATAACAACCAAGGGGTGGGTGAGTGGTTTCAATTTTTGTTATTATTTATTATAAGGGTGGGGTAGTGGTTTCAAGTAACTAAGTATTATGTACAGATGTGGTGCCCCTATACAAATACATAACTATATGGAAAATCATGTATTTATTTAAATTATTTAATACTTATATATATGAGAAATATATTAATTTAATTTGATGAATAGTATTATCACTTTTTATTATTTTATTAATGCATTAAATTTTTTTATTTAAAACTTATGACTATAATATTGGGACACTTGTTTGCATTTAAGCAAGTAGAAAATGTTGTAATTGTTCAATTAAATTGGGTTAAATACTTCAATATAAAATTTTTGAAAAAAACTATTGATGAATTATCATTGCATGAAGAAGAAAATTGTAGATGGTCAAAAGGGTGAGTGGTTTGTTATTTTGCATTCTAAGGGTGAGGTGGTGTGATAAAAATACCAAATTCGGCATTATATATTAATATGTGAACAACCCTTAATGTAATGTCAGCAGTAAATGGGTTAAATGATATACTTGATTTTAGTCAAAATGTAAATTGTAAATAATTCTACTTTTATCAATAAAAGTATACTTTTTAAACTCTGTTGTCTGGGGGGTGGGGTAGTATGTAGGTTGCATGATAAAATCATAAAAAAACTAATTTCCTAATTTTTATATGTTTAGTAACATCTATTCTAACCATATTTCCAAAGTTTATTTTAAATGATTAGTTTTAGTTTGCTTTTTACATGTATTAAAAAAAAGCTAAAAAATTGTATGACCCATCCTTCTAATACAGGTACCATTTCAAAACTCTTTTCGAATAGATCTATAGGTGACTCTTCTAGTTATTAACTATCAAGATATGTGGTATTCGGAAGTCCTTTTATTATTTTATTTTTGAGGCCCCTTCCAGGTCTAAAATTGCCTCTAAATTGTACAGGTACCTGGTTTTTTTACAAAATGTGCATCTGACAAGATATAATTTAAATTACATATCTACATGACATATTAGTCTATTAGCAACCTTTCCTAGTCTCTCTAATTGTGCCCATTACATCTTTCATTAGGCTTTCCTTCCAAGTCTTTACAGGTATGCAATCCAAACTTCTATGCAGATATCTTTTCCAAATAATTAAAAGTGTCCCTTCAAAATTTTACAGTGTCTCTTACATGTAGGTTTTAATTTCAAGTCCACAGGCACTCAGTCTATAGGAACCATTCAAAAGTCTTTAAAGGAGTTCCTTCTGTCTTTCTGTAGCCACACTTCAAAATTTATAAATGTGTTCTTTCTCCAATTCTTTCACTTGACACCCTTTTCAAGTCTATTAGATACCCCTTCCAAGTCCTTGCATACCCACTTAGATTGCAAAAAAAATTATTAAATATTTTTTATGAGTGTACTTTATGAGTATTTTTATTAGTAGGTACCTATTGATATAGACTTTATTAATTTTGATTTTAGTCAATGGCGGTTTTATTGTAAAGTTAGCTAGATTATTTTGTTGTTAATTTCCAATACATTATATATTTGTGACTTGAACTATATATATAATTGCACCAAATATGGCATAACAATGAGATATAAATAGTTATATCCTTGTATTACATGACTTGATTTTGTTCAGATTACATTACACTTTGCATCTATAAAGTTGTTGGATTTAAAGTGACACACGACTTTACATAAATTTACAGTAAATTACGTGTTAATCTGGTGTATTTCATCTCCAAAGGAACCGACTTGGCGTCCGCAACCCATCACAACAACAGAGTCAGCCCTGGCCACGCAACGTCCCCACCACCGATGCAAGAGCCAAGATAGCTGGCGGGGGCGGTTCTGCTGCCCTCCGGACCAAGGATGCTCGCAGCATTATCTCCATGAAACAGCAGCAGGTGAACAGGAGCCCTCTGTCTGGTGCTGGTCTTAGAACCGGCGCGGTTGCCAAGGACGCCCGATCCCTGCTCAACCAGCGCCGGGTTACCACGGGTTACGGTGGCCAGCCAATGAAAATGGCGGGTGCTCGTCCACTGATGGATGTATCGATGGGTTATGGTGGTCGGCCAATGAAAGTGGCGGGTGCACGTCTACAGATGGATGAATCGATGATGGCCTATCATGCAGGACCACTTGTAATTCCTCAGAAAACGGTGAGTTTCTGTGATCAATGTGAGAGTTGTCCATATTTTTCACGTTTTTACTAGAAGTATGTTTGTTTTCAGGTTCAAAATGAATTCTTCACAGTTTCAAAAACATTGCGCAATGATCGTCCTCTTGTGTCTGCAAATGTAGGTGGTTCTTTCATTTTTTTAAAGTTCATAATATTTTTATTATTAAGTAATTATATTAGTTTATTTATTCTAACAGTATTGCAGGTACATTTATTCGTTATTTAATTTATGTAACAAATTCTCTTATCCCAAAATTTGTACGTTTTCCGTTAAAAGTACTTATATATGTACAATCATATTATGGTTGTGGCCTGTGTAACCCCATAGCGCGTTGTATCACCCAACCAGAGCGGACGTCCTCGCGGAGCCTACATGGACGAAGTGGTGACGTCATCCAACAGACGCAATGGTCGCGAACAATCCTACCAGCAGAAGTCCGCACAGCACAGCAACCCCTCCATGATGACGTTCACTGTTCGACAAGACGCCTCCGCTAGTTCTGGCGGCGGCGGTGGCGGTATGTACAGCCGACATTCTGTTGGTTTTGACGACCAGGTTGCCGGGGCGACTGGGGGCTCCAAGATCAGTCCCATTCAGGGCTTCCGTATCGAGGTGAAGAACCTGCATCCCTCCGTCACCAATGACGACGTCTTTGTGAGTTGTGGTCGGATCGATATTTAATTATTGTTTCGTAAGTTATAGTAAGTATAAAATAACAAAAAATCAATATCCAACAAAATAGCAATAACCAATTATATGATTTGAAATTGTCGATTTAATATGAAATATCAATGTATCAGATGTTAAAATATAAATGCTTAATTTCTTCAGAATTGGCGAAAATAGCAATAATAAGCTTATTTATAAAAAAACTTAAACCATTATAGAAACTATTTACGAAGCATTACAGCACAAATCTTATGTAACAATAAAAGCCACGAATATGCCGCTTAACAATTGTATGTTTTTAGTTCAACAGTATAAATCATATAATTGTCAAAAAGTTTTTATACAGTGCCTTCTTCTCTAGTTTTTGATGCGTATAAACAACAAGAACAGGCCTAATTTAATAGTAATAGTGTTTGTGACATTATTTCCCTCTTAATTCAGTTTTATGTTTCAAAGAATTTCTTCGTACATTATTGATTTCTTATCGATTTCTTATAGTCGAGGTAGCAACATGAAGGCAATACTTTTTGTCTAATACTGTAACATAATTAATAATCGTATCTAATGTGTTTAATATAATTATTTCAACAATGTTTGTATCTGCTTTGAAAATCTTAAAAGCTTTGAATTTTGACACAGTGGCATTGCCATACTTTGGCATACCTAGAAATTCTTTTAAAATTTTAAAACATGTTATAATCTCAATCAAGTGTTACCATTATTATTTAATTCAACAGGATGCATCTCATTTACTAATTTGTAATAATGAGATGGACTGTGCCTTTGTTAATTCTAGAAAAAAAGAATGAAACATTTTGGCATGAAAAGTTTTCGCTTGATATATTTTGCAGTACTTTTGACTGGTTCAATTATTTGATCTTTAAAATATATTTTTTAGATTTTTAAGTTTTTCACTGAAAAGGTATTTAATTGGCTAGAAAACGAAATGGTACAAACTCAATATAATATAACATGCTATGATTTTTAGTATAACTTTTATATTGAGTACATTTTTGTCTGTAAACACAGCGTTAATAACCTTGTTTTGCGAATTGCCTTGTTACCTCATATTTGTATCATGTATCTACAAAGTATTCTGTATAATCTCACTTGTACTATGCAATTACTACTCTCTGTTCTCCCGATTCCCATTTGAGTACGTAAAAATATATGTTTCTTGTATTATCTTATCTTATGTATATATAACATGCATTGTAAAGTTATATTGTCTACAAAATATATTTTAAATAATTCTAAAACATCGTTAATTATTATTATAAATATAAACAAAGTGAGCGATCAATATAACCGGTTTCTGAATATATAAATCGATTGTGCAATCCCAATTCTTAATCAACAGAAACAAACCATGACAACAAGAGATAAGAGTTTAATTAATTAATTGAATATAGTATACATAATCTGTCGTATCTTAATATTGCAATGTGCGCCTTTGAAGAAAAATTTTAAACAAAATAGTTCTTCTCTTTTTCTTTTATCAACCTTCAAACGTTATGCCCACCGGTATTTCAATCATCGTTTTCTTCTCAAAATCTACTAAGCCCTGTATCTATCGTTCTAAAATTTTAACTCGCTGCCCAATTTCTAATATGCTTTCGACTTAATACATTATCATTGAATATTCAGAAGAACTTAATGATGAAATACATTCTAAAAATACGAAATACACTCAGTCTGATATCTTTCATTGATCACTTACATCCTTGCATACACTTTGGGCGCTTATTGATTACTTGTGTATATCCTTGCATACTATGAGCGCTTATTGATCACTTGCATACTCTTTGGGCGCTTATTGTTACTTATAACCTTGCATACTCTTTGGACGTTTATTCATCACTTAGGCGTACTATGAGCGCTTATTGATCACTTACATGCTCTTTGGGCGCTTATTGATTACTTAGATCCTTGCATACTTTTTGGACGTTTATTCGTCACTTAGGCATACTATAAGCGCTTATTGATCACTTAGGCATACCATGAGCGCTTATTCATCACTTACATATTTTTTTGGGCGCTTATTGACTACTTAGGCATACTCTGAGCGGTTATTGATAATTTACATATTTTTGGGCGCTTATTGACTACTTAGGCATACTCTGAGCGGTTATTGATCACTTACATACTCTTTGGGCGCTTATTGATTACTTAGGCATACTATGAGCGCTTATTGATCACTTACACACTCTTTGGGCGCTTATTGATCACTTAGATCCTTGCATACTCTGGGTGTTTATTAACTTACGTTACTTCGTTTTGTCGTCATTAATTCTGAAAAAAAAATGTTATCTTCTCCTTATCTGATATAAGGTATTTTGCACACCTTTGTCACTAAATAGATAAATAACCAAGCGTATAATCAAAGAACAAATCATGTATTTATAATCGTCATTCAATACTACACGATTATATGCTACATTGATATGGAATATTTGAAAATCTTAACGTAATTGTAATGTACAGGTACTAAATTATTTTATAAATAGATTATAACTAATTATGTAAATAAATGTTATGTTAATAAATTACTTTAGTATAACATAAAATTCGAAATTATTATAATATATAGTTTATTTTATATAATTTGTTATTATTATATGTTTATTTATTAGTATAAAACGTATAATTTATTACATTATCAAATTATAGTATATTTAATTATTGCATTAATTAGTGTAATAATACATTCATAAATTTAATTTAGTTTAATTTGTTTAATTACATGATTACATTATAATTTTTATATTTTAATCATTTACCAATTATTCACAAAAAGTTTATTATATAAATTGAGAGAAATAGATACATAATGTCACTCTTTCATAATTAATAAGTCAACTATTTAATTTTATAATACCGTTAGTATTTATTCATATTACAAGGTCAGATAACAGAAACAATAAATCAATAAAATCATCCCGTTTTTTTAGTTTCGGTTTTATAAGTTCAAGTTTGTTTTTAAAACTTTTATTTTATGTGTCATACAAGACATATTACCAACTATTTAACTGTATATGTTACATTTTTGTTGAGCTTATTCATTACAAACGTGTCCCTAATTCCCCCTCTCCCCTCTCTCGCCTCCAGGAGTTGTTCAGCTGTCTAGGTCGGCTGCGACTGTGCTCCCTGGTGCGGCCGGGTCACGCCGAGGTGGTCTTCTCCCAGCGGGAGGACGCTGTCAGTGCCATGAGCCGCTATCAGGACCGCGAGCTGGACGGCCTGCCGATGCGCCTGCGTCTGATCACCCCTGTGGAGATGGGGGCTGCTGGGGGAGGTGGAGGGGGACATAAGTTGTCGGCGGCCGCCAGTGTATTTTCGTGAGTGTGTGGGAGGGCGGTGTGTCATCGGGGGGGTGAGTCATATTATATTTTTAGAAATGAGTCATCGGGGGTGGGGTTGCCTAGATATACACTTTCCATACTACTGGGTTAAATTCAGTAATGGAAAATTGCGAGGAAAGTTGTTGAGTTTTAATGATTATGTGCTCATTTTAATAATTGTCCTTCAATTTTAATTAACATATATCAGGGTGTCCACGTATACTTGAAATTCGCACCTAAACTCAAATTTACTACTCTATTTAATTCCTGTGTACTTGAATTTTTTGTATACATTGAATGTTTTTATACTAAGAATATGTATGGTTACATGCTTTGTTTTGGTGTTTCTCACTTTCTTGAAAAAGTGTTATTAAACAGTTTCAATAAGACTGATGAGTATGTAATAATGTTTGACGAATCCCTCAACACGATTTATCAAAAGTGTCAGATGGAGCATCCCATAACCTTATAAGATTATCGGATGAAAAAATGCATAAAATTGACGTCAGATGGATGCAGATCTTCTGAAAGCATATTTTGAGTTATTAGAATCTGTGGGTCTTCGAAAGATTATATCTGTTAGTATGTGTTGCAAAAAAATTCTGCAGCCAAACAAGACACGTAAAAAGCCGCTGCATTGAAGGAGTTGTGTGAAGAAGAAGCGCGAGTGGCAGAATTGGTCAGGTCATCTATCACTATATTGTAACAACATTGACATGAAATCTATCACTGTGTAGCCTTATCATCTAGATGATTTAAATAAAGTCTTCATATTTTTTCTTTTGTGTACTCGAATATGTTGCGTTTTTTTGTTGAGAAAACTTGGACACCCTGTTATATATATTTGTATGTGATCCTATTTTACTGTAACTTTAAAAATATAATTAAAAAGTGTTATATTATTCGGATATTTCAATTTATCAAAGTAGTCTTAAATTATCCTAATTTTATTATATTCCATCACTCCCCTTATACATAATATATATATATATATCTTCCCCGACCCAGTCGCTCTGGAAGCTCGAACAGCCGCCCCCTGGAAGTGGACATGGACTCGGTGACCAAGGCTCTCTTCAACACAACCGTCGACCGAATGTGCAGTCAGAGGAGACCCGTCAACTTCAACGTCAACTTATAATCGATTTCATCGCCGTCACATCGATCGATAACTCTCATCTCGTCGTTTTCTCTTTGTCCATTCATACTTCTACAGTGACTATTTAATTCTCAACCATAAATTATAAGTGTATATTTCATTAGTAACTCTTTGTACATTTTAAACTGTCGCTATGCAACCTATTGATTGCATTGATTACTGCAAAATTGGATGCCTTGAGTGTATAGTGATTGTCTGTTGATTGTGGGTCTAACACGTACACAGTTTCACCGATATAGCATCTACTGTTTTTGTGGTTAGTTGAATAAAACGCATTTCTTGTTGATATGGTGCTTCCCTTCTTACTTACAAGTGCCTAGCGGTATAGGCCCTCTCCCCTTCTAACCCCTTGTTGATTGTGGGTTGCTTATAGATTGCTAACTGTCCCGGCGGTTGTTAGGCGTAGAATTCCCCCCTCCCCCATCCCACATTTCATGGTTGTAATTTGGTGGTGATGGTGGTTCAGAACATAAAATTATTTTTTGGCAACATTTTTCTAATTATTGATTTGTAACTTTTATTGTTTCATTTTATAATATTGTCGGAGAACTGTTGAACCATTTTAAATGTTAATTACTTTTCTTACTAAATCCTGTGATCATTTGTCATAGTATGGCAATTGAATTTTCAAGTATTTTTAAAAATATGATATTTATGATGAAGACACAATGAAATCCTCGATCGTTGTTGCGTGTTAGAAGGCAGAACACACAGTCAGCCAATATTTGTTTGCTGAACTAATTTTCACGCGGTGATGTAATGGATGATATTCAGTATTGAATGTTTTTTGAACTAATTTAGAATACAACTAAAAATGGATATTTAATACAATTTCAATAATTAGTAAAAGATTTAAAAATAGGATATCAAAATTTCAATGTTTATATTGCATGTTTTTTAAACGTGTAGTTTTCCTACCATTTTTAAACACTAAGATAAAATATGTCCTAATGTTTCGTTTGTAAAATATTCTAATATTTATTAACCTACATCAATTTTCAATATAATTTTACATAAATTATATACTTGTGTGTTAATTTTTGTGTTAATAAAGTGTAAATATTGCTTTATGTGTAATGATTCGATAGAATTTCTAATGCAAATGAGCAGAAAGGTAATGACAATTTTAAAATTACTACTTTTCAGCATATAAAAACTACACTTTAAATATATTATGTTAATTAATATATACGAAAAACATAGAGCAATATATAAAAAATTAAGAAAGAAAAAACTATTACTTTTGTGTAAAAGATGACATCTTTAACCGAAATTGAAGTGTATTCGTGATAATTAATGACAAAAGGTATTCAAACTCTGTAAATAAATGGTAACCATAGTAACACCATGAGAGGAGGGGTTAAATTGACCCATTGGAATTTTACATATTATATGCAGTTAAATAATCTGTGCTTTTTCAAAGCGATTGCAAAAATGAAATCACTTTTTTAATCAGATAGTGAACTGTAGGCTATATTTAGTGCTGTGACGAAGGTGTGCTAATGTTTTGATTTATAATTTCTATGCATTGAGTAGTGCGGGGGGAAAATCTGTTTTCGACTATTTTTGTCTAATAATGTTGTTATAGTTATGAAAACCTATTATTTTGCAGAAAATTGTGTAATAGGGCTATTTCTAGCTAATTTGAGTCACGCGTTGCTGATTGCGTCATTAACTTCTCCGGGATGTTCTAAGTAAAGGAAATACATATGGGATTGAAAATACATTACGAATCAGACTGCAGTTTGTGGACTTTTCATAACTCTCTTATTAGTGTAGATTTGAGTAGTAAACGATCAAATACTGGGGGTTTATTCAACCCCCTCTTAATGTAATCGGATAACAAAGTTACTGGTTATTTTTTCGAGACATTGTCCCATTTTGTTTATACATATGAAGAATTACATATAATAAATAATATTTAGGAAAAAATACATTTATTTTACTAAGTATTGTATTATACTCATAAATAATTTTCAATTTATTGTTTTTAAAAAATCGTAAATATTCTCAAAACCAATCGAACTATTACTTACACATTAATGCATTATTTAAAGTTTACTTTCTATATAAGCATTTACTTACATTCAACCAAATAGACGTTATGCGTTTCGTAACCTTCCTTTTATAATATAGGTTTCTGTAGTCTGTTTTAGAAGAATTGTCTGGAACACATTTAATAGAAAGGTCGTTATTGGTGATTTTTACGAGATTCCCACACATTTTCGTTTGTCGTAGAAAAAATTATAATGCTCAATTAATTTATCCTATATAATTTCTAAATATTTAACAACACTTTTAGTCAGATTAAGCATTAAAAAATCTAGTTAGTTATGTTTATAATATACCATTTATGACAATTTTATTCAAATTCAGATTAATATATATAAATATATTATATATGTAATATATATTTCAACAAACGCTTAAAATATATTTAAATTAATTAAAAAGCTTTTTTTGTAGGAAAATTAGAAGTTAAATTTTTTTTTAATAAACTGGCATTTTGGAATCCTTTTTTTAAATGCGACAAAATGTACTTTTACTAATTATTGAAATGAAATTATTTTTATACTATTTTTTTTGTTTTCTGAAAATAAATAAAATGGTTTGTCCAGAAGTCGCGCACCAGGGATTTATGCGAAACCTGCTATTATAATTTTCCCCCGCTTTATTTAATTATAACAAGTACAAATAATACAAATGGGCCTCAGTAAATGTTCTGAGGTAATAAATCTGAATATGTGAAATATTAAAATCATATCAGCTACAACAATAAAAACATGTATGAACAATATGAAATGTATGAAACAAAGTCCAAAAAACTAAGTGTTGCCCAGCTACTTAAAAAAAAAATTTAACTGTAAAAAGGTGGAGAATGATGATACTCAGTTACTATCAGTGCCTAAAAATTAAAGTAGATGTTCGAATTATTCACCATTTGGGTCAATACACTTTTGTACTCGTGTTCTGGTGGATGTTCCAACACTCTCTAAGTTTTTCGATATTTCCTGGACGGTGGAATCAAGAGGTGGTTCCAGGAATAAACCTAAAGGCTATTTTTAGATCTAGATTTCGCACGGTTATCTTATAATAGCAGATTTTGTATATATCCCTATGGTGCGCCACTTCTGGGCCACCCTGTATTTAACAATAGGCTTTTGTGTACTCTATTTTATAACTCGTAACTCTTAACTGATTTAGGATGGATTATATTGTTCAATGATAATGTTAATTTATTTTCAAATGCTTTTATCTATAAATTTCATACATTTTAATTTACCAACTTATTGGAAATTTTTTATATTTTCTGTATAGTTTCAATTGTGTGATATATTTCCCATCCATTACTTACTAAACTTCTTGAAAATGTAAAAACTAATGTTTACTTGGATTTGTTCAATAACAGTGGAAAACTAAGCGTAAAATTATCGATGAAATTAATGACTCAATAGGGTTAAAATTATACACACATTTTGAGTCGTATATATATTATTATTAAATAATTTAATAAATTAGTCGCATGCGAATTTTCACAAAATAGGTCACCTAGTTTTAAGTCATTGACGTCATCATTTGTCCAAAGTTCCAAAATTAATTATGTTTTGATAAGTTTATTATCTTTTGATGATTTGGTTAAAACGAAACAAATTTGTATTGTTTTTAATAGTTAGTGACATCTAAACTTCATATTGTATTTTTTAGATTTTAACAATACATACCTACCTATTGTAAACGTGTGTGTTTGTAATTTTTAGCAAACTTTTTAGTTATGTTTAATACATGGATTGAATAAGAAATGAATAGTTTTAAATAGAAAATGTAACATTATTGGGAAGATAATTAAATATTATTGACATTGATTGAAAATATTAAGTTTTTATTAAATATTTAGGAAAATTATACACATCTTTATAAGTGAATCTTATGGGGGTGTTCTGTGATGGATTTAAAATATATATGAAAAAATATTTCATATAGCTAACCATCCTAAATAAATTGAATATTTCTTATATTTGAAATTAAGTATAACTTTAAAAATGTTAGCTCTCTATATGACGTCCAGATGATGTTCATGAATTTGACAATACCAACAAAACAATATGCATTTTATTATACCCACATCGTCCTACCCAATAATAGACACCTATTACTATGACAGCAAATTGTACACACAACAGAAACAGTTGATTATATATTTTACGATCTATTAAAATTTTAGAGAGTTACTTTAAAAATGTTCAATTGTTTACTTTTAATAGTGTCATGTGAAATTGAAAATAATTTTTTTACAGTTTTTACTGATGAGAAGTATATAATAGTTTTTTAACAATTTGGAAATTGTTTAAATAATAAATATTTTCAATTAAACATTTTTCAGTGGAAACTTCAACTGCTAGTCATTAAAAATTGACGTTTACCAGAGTCCCAGAGTCCAGCATTTAAAACAAATAACATTATTTCGTTTGCATGACACTTGTCCCTAGCCCTATCCACATTTATAAATCGATAAATCTATATAATTCGAAATTTGATAATAATGGCCTATTTATACCATGGACCTTGAAACGTTTAATTGACTTTAATAATTATCTAATATGTGGACAGTTTTATAGAATGAAAAAAGTTCAATGTGACTGAATAGTTTTGTATAATTCAACACAAATTTTGAACATGATATACATTATTGATATTGTATCTGTTTTTTTGATTCAAACTAAGTTTAGATGGCATGAATTATGTTATTATTATTCTGTAAAACAGGAAACCAGCTTTACTATTGCAGAATATAATTTTAATTAGTAGAAAAAAGTGTCACTTCTCCAAATCTTAGTTTTAAATGTCGAACTGCAACTAAGCAAATTGGAAATGTTTCATTATTACCGAGTATATACTTACGCCGAAATCACTGTTCCCCAGTGCAATTATATAAAACTATGGGGAAAATTGGTAAAGATTGACTCTCCTATTATATTTTAAAGTGTATTTTTCACTTAAACAATTCATTTGCGAAGCTTTTAAGGCTGCAATAATTCCTTTACATAGCACTAGTTTACAATTAGAACATGTGATACTTCTGTGACAACGTTTAAAGTATATTAAGAAGAAAAAACTGTTAATGATTTGTGATCAATTAATTGCCCGTCACTTTTCCACAGACTTGACAACAGAGTGGGAAAGGCGAGCATTATTTATAGCCACGACAACCACGAGACAGGAAGAGATAGAATGTCTCGACGCAACGAGTTCACCAAGAAGTTCAAGGACATCTTCCGCAGTCGGAGCTCGACGTACGGCTCGGGGCCGACACCTGTCACCCCCGCGCCGGGAGTGACCTCGGCCGAGGCGGGCGGGCCTCAACTGCGTGACGTCGTACTGACGTCAGAACTGATGGGGCAGCTGTCGAGTGAGTCAGCGCTGCCGGTTCGGCTGAGGGGGATCAACACCCTGCACGATGAGATTACCCGGCATGGTCTGGAGCCGGTGGGTTTACGCTTTGTATTTTTTAGAGATGTTGTTATACTATAGCGAAATAGACAGTAGTAAACATTTTAATATGTATATTTGAAAAATAATTTAAAATTTACTTGTTCTATCTAACAATTAGTATTTAATATCTTTCTTATATTTTATTATTTAGTGTGAATATTACACAATTCGTAACATCTCATCAGGTTGTGTCCGTCAATTATTACATGTATATATTTATACATTATAACAGACATTATGCTACTATAAGTAAAATGTGACGAAGAATATTGAAGCATAATCCTGCCAACAATCGCATATAACGGATATTAAGTTCCGTATTTAACTAGAACTAGAGATTACAATCCAGTGAGTAATCCGCTTTGGATCTCAACATGAATTAAATCGTCCAATAGCCAACACACACTGGTAACGAAATCTGGTGAATGTGCACACAGAGCTGGTTCAATGAAGGCGATAATTAGCGGACGATATTTTAAAATAAGCGGTCTTCTGTTACCAATTAGTTAACTCCCTACTTGTTCATGTTATCGTTTCATGTGTGCATCAATTTGCTGTTCAAATCTAAAGGTGTTAATGCTTAACAGTCGACGTTGCGTCAACGCCAACGGCACAACAGTTCTCCAGAGGAGAATAGTAAGATTTTTTAAACTATATTCGCATTTATTGAAGAGAAAAAATCGCATGTTGTCACCATCAAAGAAGTTTTTGACATTCGGCATAAAGATTTAGTAATAATAATAATAATTTAGTCATTTCTAATTATTAGTTTTTATTAGTTTTTTTTATTTTTCAACTACCGCAACATAATTAGTAGAAGACTTCTCGCTCTAGCAATTTAAATTCCAATATTCCATCGTGATTTTAACATGACCCCCCCCCCCCCCTCCACCCACATTGATCCTGTACCAAACAGTTGGGCCTGGAGAGCCTTTGGGGTCTGGTGAGGGACCTCCTCCACGACCCGGCCGCACCCGCCGACATCAGAGAGGCTGTCTGGCAGCTCATGCAGCAGATCATCCGCATCCATGTAAGCTTGCTGGGCTTCCCCTCCCCCCCCCATGTTGCTGTTCTGAGTGGTGTAGATCGACTTAACTATTTAAGCCCCTGGTACAATAAAGGAAACTTATTGCCTAGATAGTGCAACAGTATAGTGGCAACTTTTGATCTGATTGGAGCGGTTTACCAAGGACATTGATGTCCAGCGATCTTTAAATTGAAGCAGTAAAACAAAAATTGATTATTTTTCTATTAAATATATCTATATTGTATGTATAATATTATATATTGCATTTGATTTATTATGTTGCATTATTTTTTGCAAATTAAATTTTGGAAAGATTTATAAAGGCGAACATTATTTTTTAAATTGAATATTAAAAAATAGATGAATTATGTATATAAGTATTCTAACTATAATGGTATTTATATAATAGATGCATTCGACAACGATTTATGCACAAGTTAAAAAAGATATAGTACAATTATTTTATTCGAATAGAACAATATTGTGATATATAGCACGTTTGACTTTGAACAAGATAGTGGACCGCGAGGTTGGAGATAGTTACAATATAGAACACGACGGTGTTATTTGGAATATGTTTCAACATTAAAGATAACATATCCGAATAATTGTTATTTTTGAAAACGTTTTCTTTGTAGGTGAAAACGCTGTGGCACATGAGACAGGTCTTCTTCAATGACATTCAGACAGGTTTACTTGATGACCTGCATCTTCGGTGAGGCTTATCATATTATCGTGTTTGTATGTTAGCTAGCACACGCCTTTTCGTTCACCTCGCCCCTAAGTTCATCTCATATCATTGCTTAATTATCTAAGGGTTACACAGAAAATCTGCTCAATGGGGGTGAGCGGTTAGAAAAAGAGAAAAATAAAGGTGTGGGGAGGGAGTTTAATTTAACACTTAACCCCCTAAAAAAAATTATGGTCAGATTTGTTACTCACTCTAGTTGAAAATAATATTACAATTAATAGTAATAATATATCTTCTGCGAATTTCTCCGATTTTTTGCAAAACTATATTAATTATTATTGACATCATTGACTGGTTGGGATTAGATCCCACTTGCTTTGTCCTACCGAATGGTCACGTTCGACCACTGGACTAGACAGCAAAAGATCGATAACCATCTTAACTTTTACGTGTTGACATTATTTATCAAATTGAGCGTTTAATTAAATGTTACAATTGATTTTTAATTTCAACGTTATTCAACGCAGCGTTATAACGGGATACAGCACACATTTTAAAAATTAACTTCCCTCTCGTCGCCACAGACTGGAGTCCTTCCGACTGCTCTCGGAGGACGGCAAGAACCTGGACTACTTCGAGGAAGAGACGGGCACTCTGCTGGTGGAACTGGTTCAGGAGAGCTGTGTGGCCGGGCTCTACGAGGCCACCTTTGCCGTCATTGTGGGCACCTTCAAGTTCAGCGCGGGCCACATTGACCCTGAGATTGTGTCTGTGCTGCTCAAGTGAGTTGGTCGGTTTAGATTATATCGATTGATTGCTTTGTAATTCTCTGTTTTGCAGAATAAATTATTGAAGTGCTCATCGATAATTTATTTTAAATCTTAATTTATTTATTTTCTTTAATTTTTCATTAAAGGAAAATGAAAATTAGTGAATTTCCGAAAAAATTTGCAGGTAGCGTAATTATTGTTGGTGTACATTATTTTTAAGTGATATTTTAAATTATGTTTTACGTCTATTTTTAATTATAGCACTGGTAAAAGCGATGATTCGTTTGCACTTTCTTTGGGAAAAATATTATCTGACCATAAATTACACTTTGTATACATTTCGGGAGATAGTGTGGTCAAATGGAATTAATAATAATAGTATGTAGTCTAATCTATATATATACATAAAAATACATAAAAGTACACGAAAATACATAAAAGTACACGAAAACACATAAAAGTACATAAAAACACACGAAAGTACACGAAAAGGAATGCCATTTAATAGTAGATCGTTAACTATTAAATAAGAATAACCTACAGATTACAATTATATTTATTTATATTATTATTTTTATAATGTCATTACAGGGATTTATTGTTTTAAATTATACACATATTTAGAAACAATATTTTTAAAGTTCTTTATGATAATCATTTTTAGTACATTACTTGCGCTATTTTGCAATAATTGTGAACTTTCTCATATTAAATACGTTTTTGTGCCAAGAGTCAATTATCTTCACTGTCGGACCTTTCAGAGCTGTCGTTGGGGTCTGCTTTGCGGTTGAGAAGCCCTTCCAGGATAACGACATCTTGGTGAGTTACACCCGTGACCACTGTATGTCCTTTGATGAGTTACAACCGTGACCACTGTATGTCTTTTGATGAGTTACACCCATGACCACTGTATGTCATTTGATGAGTTACACCCGTGACCACTGTATGTCATTTGATGAGTTACACCCGTGACCACTGTATGTCCTTTGATGAGTTACGCCCGTGACCACCGTATGTCATTTGGGTCATTTGCACTTATAATATGTCAAGTAGATACAGGAGTATATGATGAAATTGTGATTTTTTTTACAGTGTAACAACTTTTACTACAATCAGGCATCGGCATTAATTCCTATTTTTGTGTAAAACAAATAATGATTAACACATTTTGCTTTGCTTTAAATCGTATTATATTAATTGTTTTGCCTCAATTCATAATTATCCACCGTTAATATCTAGTAATTTCATTCTGATACAAAACTGGTCTCAACACGTCTCAAACAAGCAACCAAAGATTAAGTTTCAAACAAAACATCTAATCAACATAGATTATAATTGACGCTAAATGTCTAATTTACATCTGTCCTGTTGACTCCCTCACAGCTTTCTCACAGCAAGCAAACTTTCGTCATGTTGTGTTACTTATTGTTTAAAAAGGTTTAGAGTGAAATTGAAGTTTATTTCTGTGCTGCCATTTCACACATACATACCGTGTTGATTAGGCTTTCAAGCAGCCATTTGAAGAAAGTTTATTACGAACCAAAAATGCGGTTTTACCGATTTTTGATAATTATTTACACTTTCGTTCTGAAGTATTCACTATATACCTTCCTGCCTAATGCACTTTCGACTCCATTTATTTTCAGAGAACATGACTTGGTGACTCTCGGTGGAAAAAGCTTTTTACGCTAACGTTTGAGATGATCAGTTTATATTTTGATTGCTGACTTTCTGATAAACATAGTTGTAGGCGTCAAATATACTACTATGACGTCATTAAATATACAAAAATAGTCTAAATAGTGATTTTTATCATTATAATCAGCACATATTTGTCACTAGTTCTAGGCAGCCAACCAAGCGTCTGAGTAGAGTACAAATTATATATTTTTAAATACTTTTTTAACAATTACACATAATCCGAAAAAATCCAGAAAATCCATAATATGAAAACGTTCAACTAGTTGTGAATTATATTTTGCGCCTAAATTAGTAATTTCAGGAAGCCAGGTTTCTATAAGCAAAGCATATATCGAAATGTCTTCAATTTTCATACGTTTAGCAAAACAAACATACTACATATGCCGCTTATAATAAATGCACGCATACACAGATATTTTTTATTGTAAACATTATCCATTACACAATACATCCGTTGTGTATATTTATATTTACGTTAGTTCTATACATATAGAATAAGGAAGGGGCCGGGGAGTCAGAAAAAAGGCGGGGGAAGTGAAGGAAAATATGGGGAGTAAGGTGACGGTTCAGATTAGAATTTCCCCATCCCCTAAAAAAAGACTGATGGGCAGGTTTGGTACGAAGCCAGGCCAAACGTGTCATTTGAGAGATCTGTATCAGCCAACTCGCCCTCCCTGGCCTCCAGCGTATGCTCGAACTGTTCGAGGCGGTGATGTGCTACAGTATCCTCCCGCGCGACTGTCTGGACCACGTGGTCACCTGTCTGTGTCTTCTTGTCAACCGGAGGAACGAGGCCTGGGACACGGCGCGACACCTGCTGGGCACCCACAATGGGGTTGTCGCACTGACCTACATGTGCCAGCGGCTGGAGAACAGGTGAGTGGGGAGGGGGGCGGGGGGTGGCCTGCCGGGGTCGGTGGACTGGTGCCGCCTTCTTGCACGCAGACTTGTGCGCTACCCGTCATGCGGTGTCAGTTCCTATGGTTCTGGAAACTTCTGGACTTTTATTGAACGTTCTGTAATGTTCTGGAATTTCATGAAATGTCCTAGAAACTTCTGCAATTTCATAGAATGTCCCGGAAACTTTTGGAGTTTCATGGAATGTCCTATAAACTTCTGGAATTTCATGGAATGTCCTGGAAACTTCTGGAATTTCATGAAATGTCCCAGAATGTCATCGAACGTTCTAGAAATAGTCGTAATAGTAAAAATTAAAAACTATCAAAAAGCCTCTCATTTAAATTTTCCCTTTTTCAGATACCTACCCAAGAAACCCTCAGAAATAATCGAACCATTAATTTTTTATGATAAATCACATATATATAATATTATATAAAACTAAATAAAATTACCAATTGAATAGTAAAAGTGTACAATTGAAACACTTACCTTAACGGCGAAGAATTGTATGGACCTTTTGTCGACCATATATGGACCATTCACGGTGGACCTATATTATATGTTCAAACAAAATGTCACCTAATAATGTCAAGATTATATATGCGACTAAATAAAGGAAGCATTAGCAAGTATATAGGCCAAATGTTAGAAATTGTTGTTGGGAATTCCGCACCATTGGCTGATCTTAGCAGTATGAGCCACTCTCGGCCTATGTAATGATAGAAAAAGATTCTGTAAGTATGCTTGAAAGCTCTGTCTGGCTGGCTGCAAGCTTGATAACATCCGGTAATGGTAACAACTTCTCCATTCATAATATTATAATAATGCAACTATATTTCTGTCATTTCTATTCACTAAACGCATGTGTAAGAAAGCTGACTAAATTCAGCAACGTATTTTCGTATACAGAAACATTTTGTAAATATAAACTCGATAAGTAAATTGGTGCGCCAACAATAGCAGAGTATTCGATCGTGTCGCACTTCCTGAATTTGTTCATTTAATACAACGTTGAAATAATGCTTTCATTCCAGTCGGCCAGAGGAGAGTCTGATAGCTCGCGGTGCAGTCTTCCTGATCGGAATGGCACTCTGGGGTCCCAAGAAGATTGTTGCCCTCAGCAAGCACACCTCCTCCATGCTTGATCCTTTGCTAAAGGTAGGTGATGTGCAGTAGGTTTGCGATCCCACTTTTTGTTAGATGGGCTTTTTAATTGATTAAATAATTTTATATGTTTAGTGCTAAATACTCGTATTGTAGTTTTATTACTTGTTTTGTTTTATAAGTAGTATGTTATATTTATAGCTGATTATTGTTATGCAAAATGAAAATTTAATAATATTATTTAAAATTTATATTTATTTAAAATGCTACTACGTTATCTAGAAGTAGTAATTTAATATAGCTTATATTAACTTCTTGTTTGCCAAATCTAACGGAAACTCTATAGTAGTATAATTTTTCTACTGGTTTGACTTTGTTTTTGAGTTTTTATGTTGCTGTTTTTTATATTGATATATGAAGCATTTAAAAAATATATTTGTTATTCATTGTATACAATTATAGAAATTTTATTGAAAGTGATTGCGAAGTTGACTTAGTTTAACTTAAAAAAATCAATACTTACAGTTAAAACAATAACAATTGACTCAAACACATTACCTTATTGCCCAAATTGTAATGTACTATATTTGTTTATGATACTACTACTTCCTTCCTACATTGTAAGTAGTATATTACATTGACCGTTAATTACTTACAAAGGGTCTTCGACACAACAATGTACTCGTTGCTCACGAGGAAGTTTTGGCTATCGATCGTCTGCTTCGTAAAAATGTCAACGAACTCACCTACCTGGACTGGCGAATTATTCTCGAGATTGTTGAAGCAGCCATCAACATCTTCAAGGTAATAAATACATGGATTAATTATATATTATACTGGTTGGAAGTACCCACCGATTTACTTAAGAAAATGTTTTGATAAATGGACACATAATTGGTTTTTCAACCATTTTCAAAAGCTGCACGTTTTTTCTACAGTTCACGATGAACGATTATTTATAGTTGCTATACTAAATTCTATATTACGTCCCCGGGAGAATCCTAGAATTTTGGTCACGTTATAAAATAAATGATTGCTCATTTTTCTTAATATATTTATAAGTGACAATAATATTTGTTAAATCCAATGCTATGTGGCATCCTGCGAAATATGCAAAAGCAGCTTCAATTTCTGTTATATCCAAAAAAGATATAGGCTCTAAATTGAATGAACTCAACTAGCCGTTTAATTGATATTCATTCATTACTGTTTTGATTATTCGTAACATTTTCGACATTCTGTATATAATTTTAAGGTATTAAAAGATTTTAATCCCAATATTGATTAGTATTATGTTAGTTATGTATTTTATAAGCAAAAATAGGACCCCTTCAAAAAGGTAAAGACCACTTAAACTTTGATCTAGTTAGAGCATATGAACTCTGTTATGTTGTTTCTGACTTATATAAGAGTCTTACAGTGGACTAATGGGCTAGTCTCTCATTGTGAGTCTCAAGTGTGCCATTTTCCATGAAGTTTGTTTTTCCTATTAAATGATGGGGGTCCTTCTAAACAAAAATACAATTAATAAACCAAGTAGCGAAAAAACGACGCAAAACTCGAGTCTACTGTTGTCATGCTTTCAGGGTCTCTCAGCGCCGCAACCAGAGTACAAGGCGAGTCTGGACGGTCTTCTGACCACACTGGAGGCGGTGCATAGCAACGAGGATTACCTTGGCAACGAGGAGGAGTTGATCCGTTTGTGGCAGCGTTGTTATCTTACAAGACAGGTGTGATGGTGACTCGTGAGACTGCAGACTGCAGATTTGGTTCCTTTTAGAAATACATATTATCATGAAGGAGCCAATTGAAAATCAGTGCCCCTATCTATTAAGCTGTTTCAAAAGTGCTTTTACTTTTAGTTGAACGTAATAATCGAGATACAGAGGGGGGGAGTCGCCCCCCTATAAAATCATATTAAAAAAATACTTATGCTGCATTTCTTGTAGATTTATTATAAAAATACTAAAAATAGATATTTAATTAATAACTTGTGAAAATTTTATTGCCCCCCCTCCTCCTATGAGGATTTTCTGTATCTGCACTTGTATTGTGAATATATATCAATAATATTCAGGCGTCACATGTCTTGCGCCACGTCACACGCCGTCTTTTTTTATTCCTTTAATGGTACTGATCGAATGTTTTTTGTTTACTATTTGACCATATCGTTACTAATAAAATTGTGTAAATGTAAAAAAAATAACTATATCAAGTTGTAGATTAAAGTGCATCTTTCTGAGTTACAGGTTTAAGTTATTTTTAAGTTACTGTTCATAGTATTTTTAGGGACATTTCATCATACTTATATACTACTAGTGAATGACAACATATACATTTAGACTTTGATTAAATGAAAAAAACGTTTCTAAAGTAATATAATTTGTTAATTAAATAACAAGGGGGGACATTTTATTTTGGGAAAAAGTGAACCAAAGCTTAGTTTTTTTTAACTTTCATACCAAACCTCTCTCTGAACAATCCACCAAATCAAGTCATAATTGAGATGAGGACATATTGAACATAATCACAACATTTATTAAGAATACAACATGATATAAAAAAAATCTGCATTAAAAAGGTGAATACAACTTATATGAATACAACTGATGTAGAAACAATTTAGTAATACAATGAACATGATGTTTTTACTGGCTTTTGTATCCTTATTATCACCCTGTTGTACCTGTGCTCATCATTCGTGGGAACGCTTGTTCTATTTTGCATTCCATACCTCCCCTGGTCACCAGGAGCCGTCAGTCCAGTACCTGATCGATATCAAAGCTCGCCAACTCAAATCCCCACTCGAGGTCCACGTGATCAGCAATCTGCAGCGGTTCCTCACCATGTTCTATGTGTAAGTGGACCACGGCACAGGCCTCTTGCGGGTTCATTCCTGATTTTTCGGATTTACTTCTAGGAAATATTCATGTTATTAAATATAACATAACAATTTATACAATTCATAGAGATAAAATGGCCTTTTTGTTAGACAGAGGACCGATCGATAATTATCTACAGGGTGTCCGCGACCGTGAAAAACCTGGAAAAACTGGGAATTTGGCGAATTCAAGGAAAAAACTGGGAATTGTTCTGGATATTTCTGTTGTGTGTATTTTTCAAATTATCTGCTGACATTTGCCCAGTCTTTTATTACCTTATAATAAATGTTAATTTTGTCATTTTCAATTAATGTCGTTTGTTTTGCTGCATAATCGTGTATTATACTATTATTGACTTCTTTTACGCTAAGCACATCCGTTAGGACTGCTGGGAATTAAGCAACCCTGGATTTCTGAGCTGTCATTAGGTAGTTTTTTGCTAGTCTTGATAAAAAAACGGGAATTCGATTGTGAATTTAAGGAAGCTCTTATTGATATTAATTCTTTAATATTAAATGACACATTAGTCCTTTATTTCTGCAATGTATAATTGACGAGTAGTATTATACGATTGGCTAGTAGTATGTACTCTATACGTTCTACAAATAATATCGTTCTCGGTTACGTTTCTTTCTTTGACACCTTTCAGGGAGGATTCGAGGGACAGTTTGCGGCTCTACTGCCTCGAGCGAGTGATCGAAATTTACACCACTCATCGAACCGATGTGCACTATGAGGTTGGTTGATTATAATATAAATGCAAAGTAGACGCAATCTTAATTAAAATGTATCAAATATTTAACTGCAATTAAACCATAACTAATATAATTCTTAATTTATACTTGGTTGTTTTTCTTATAGTCAGCTCATTATTTTACTACATATGACCTGTTATTGGAATGTACCTGATTATCCGCACACATTTCTACGTTTCATCTTCCTCTTACAGAAGGAGTTTATCGACCAGATCTTGCTCCGATATCTGGACGGGATCGCCAAGGAGCCCAGCGTCCTTCTCAGGACAGCCGGGGTCCACCTGTGTGTCGCCGTCATCAAGAATGCCAACATCGCCCTCTATCCCAGCCTTTCGCTCACCCCGGTCTATGAGAATGTGATGGGACTTCTGGATCAGGTGAGTGTGCGACTATGGAGTGTGTGTTTATGACAGAGTTCGAATTGAAGCCGGTGTGTGATACTTGGTAATTGGTTAGCGTTGATATAATTGATTATTTGAAAATTTTGATAACAGTTTTTTAATATAATTATCGTCGTTTGTTGTATACTACTTACGGAATAGCAAGTAGTAATGTTATTATTTTTATAATTATTATTATTAAAACGATACAATCTATAAAAATATGAAATAATCAAAATTGTAAGATAATAGTTGTCAAATCATGCGTCTAAAAGCAATGTCACGACGATTCTGTTCTACGAAAGGGGAATCAGGAGCCTCAGTCTTCAAGAAGACGATCTCTTGAGATGAAAGCTAGATCAAAATTTCTAGTAGCTGTTGAGGCAGTAGCTTTCTGCTCGTATGATGTGGTCAGATACCTTCAGACGTTTCATGTTCACTGTCTGTCTCACCAGAGGGACAGAGGCTCTTCTGTAGAGATCAATATTGCAGATCTTCGTAGGCCGTAATGTCTAGTGAAGCTTCAGAGTGCAAACATCTAATTTTCGTTCCTGAGAGTCAGATAGGGGGTCCACGACTCAGCGTTATATAGTAGAGTTGGTTTGATAAGTGCCTCAAAGATCTTTACTCTGTGAGAGAGAACGAGTGACAAGAGGAACTCTGGTCTCAAAGGGAAAAATGCTTGTCAGGCTAGTCGTTTCGTGCATCTGGGATTGAGTCACCCAGATAAGTGACGTTCTTTCACTTGGAGAGGTGTTGGTAAGATGCCCAGAATAATCAATATAGTTGATAAATTAAATTACTCACGAGGCCCACTTTGGCGGCTTTTCTGAAGAGACTGTTGAGGTGAAACCGTGTTGTTCCGTCTTTAGATAGTTATCCAGAACCGGTTTTTCACGCTTCAGCAAGGATTTCATTAATCAGTTTCGCCGCAGATGACACCAGAGAAATCTTTCGGTACTCTTCAATGTCACAGCTGGTGTCCCGTGTTTTTTTTGGAATAGCTACGACTTGTGAGATAGTCTATTCAGCTGGTGGATCCCTAAATTGCAAAGAATATCATCCATTGTGTTGAGAATTTTGAAAACCGCTACGGAGACACCACTTACTCCGCACTTTCCTTCTTTTTACTTCTCCAACGATGTCGAACATTTCTTCCAACGATATTGGTCCAGAGTTGTAGACGACCTGTGAAGACAGTGGTGTATCATCGGGGATATTTGTATCTTCATCTGAAGCAATAGATGGCTTTGTTTCTTACTTGTGAGTCTGAATTCCAGACATCGTCGTCCATTATTACCTTCCTCTGATCTTCGGAAACTGAGTTCAGTTGATGTTTTCTGTTTGACGACGTTTCTCCGCCCGATGTCCTGCAGTTCTTTCCGCTTTGGTATTCGTCTAGCAAAACGACGCCACTTTCTCGTGGCTTGACTAATGGTGGTAACTGCTTGAATTCCTCTGTAGCACCAAGAGTGTCGTTGAAGGCGAGAGAGAAACGGCAGCGAGTGCCTCGTAGTTGAAGAACGTTGATGGTTCTTAGTGGTGATCTCTTGGATTGGGCGAAATAGTAGAGAAATATTGTGGTCGGAAGTTATTTTTTCTATGCTATGCAGCTACAATTCGACTATCATGAAAATATATGGCATGTATGAACAATATTTATAAATTATTCATTGTAAATATTTTTATCAGGTAAATTTGTTTACATAAAGTAGTATCGCGTGTATCTCGACTCAAGGTATTAACGTATACGTTGATTATACATATATTGTTAATTATTATTAATTCGTTTGATGTTCTACCCACAATTTGTTAAGATGCTGCTGTGTACTGATTTGTTTACCGTTGGATTCACAAATGATCTTCTAGCAATCGTTGATGGCTGCAGTGACATTTTTCAGGTATGACAATATTATGTTTTCACCTACACATGTTTATGTGGTTCTCATTAATTATATCTAATTTTTTACATGCATTTTCTCATCTATCTCTCTCTCTCTTTCTCTCACTCTCAATCTCTCCCACCTCTCTCCTCTACATTACCCTCTCTCTCTCTCTCTCCCTCCATCTCCATTTATGTAGTGCAAGCTCTGCACAGTGGACTGCCAGCTCAGTATGTGGGTGTTCAAGACTTTTGTCAGCTTTCTCAACAAGGTTTACGCAGAGCAGGACAGTCTTCCCAGAGAGGTCTACATGGATCTTGGTCCGCTCAAGGCGGCCGTAAGTTACCGGCCGCTCTCTCATATTCTAGAATACAAAATAAGGAAACACGGTTTTTAGAAATGTAGTGCTATTTAACTAAGAAATAATATAATATACCTGGTTGTAATATCACGATTATAGTATTAAAACATTGTTTAGCGAATTTTATTTTCTATATCAAAGACTAAATTAAATTAAATTGAAAAATTACTTGTAAAACATCATCTTGCGAAAATGTTATAAATTGTTAAACTTGTACAATAATACTCAGCACAACAGTCAGCCCTTTTTACAAATGTGAAAAATAAAATGTAATCAACAATTCTGATAGACGGGAATCGTAAATTTCACAGAAAAAAATTCTGTTCATGAGATCAAGAGGATCATCATGAGATACCGTACCAAGTAGGCAGATAGGGAAGAAGAGAAAGTCGTGAGATAATCCTAACGTGTCCAGGAAGGAACTTCTTTTATACTACTTCTCAAACATCTCAAAAGTAGTCCATATCATGTATCACAACGGGCCAAAATCGACATCCCTTTTTCTCCTCAACCCCCTTTCCCTCGACCTTCCGGCCGCAGATTTTCTCCAGCCTCCTCTCTCTACGCTGCAACAGCCCCGGGTCCCTGGGCCCCGCTAGCGGCCTCCAGTACAATCCGCTCTTGTTAGCCGCTCGGGAGGGCAGCTCCGATGTCCAGCTGGCCTCGCGCCTCCGTAAGACCGTCCTCTTCCTGCCCTACGCTGAGGCGCTCCAGCTCACCCTGACTGCCATCAAAAAGGTGATCGTCGGAGGGGTTCGTCCGGTCACTCGAATTTTCTCTGTGGAGGGATTGAGAATCAGCTGAAACAGTTTGGCTGAATTATAGTTTCTGGCGATTTTGCATTGATGCGAAATATAGTATTAGCAAACAGCACACAGTAAAAAAAACTATTATAATAATTTAAATTATTAATATTTAAAACTAAATAATATTTTAGATATCTTTAATAGAGACTTTTCAGTATCCGAGACACATAATTAAACCCAAGCCTAAGTCTACATTTGTACACAGTTCAATTTTCATTGTGCCGCATTGTTTCCCCAATGTAGGACCTCGATTGGCTCGTGCTAAAGACCGTGCTGGACGGGCTCATTTTCCTGCTCATCAATCGGGATCTGGTGGTACGCAGTCCCTCCCTCGTGAGCTCCATCACAAATGCTCTCTGTCGATTGGTGAGAATCTATCCAAGTTGTTATCGATTTTATTATCTGTTACTCTGAAAAGTTATTGTGTTATGATGGTCATCTTATTGGACTGAACAATAATTGTAGATCATGGATCGGCGTCTGTGTCTGCCGGAAAAGTTGGTCCGAGGTCCGGTCACTCTGCAGCAATTCCACGGGCAGGTGTTCTCCGCTCTGGTGCATCTGGTTGGCTTCCCCATCGCTGAGAGGAAGGTTCAGGTGGGTGCTGAAGTTCAGGACTTGCATTAGATCACGAACGAAGGCAGTAGGGTACCATTAAATCTAGTCTACACTTTGTTTCGTATCGTATTGATTTCTGGACTTTATTTCAGCCACTTTCATCTCGTTCGTTTACCTATTATCGAAAAATGTTGTCACCTCCCTAATCTCTTCTATCTTCTCTCTCTCGTATCATTATTCTATTGTAATGCTTTTTTATTTTCTTACAATTCTGTTTCCTAATCCTTTACCTCTGAATCTTTAACGTTCTCTCAATTCTTATTTTTATCATTTCTCTCTCTTTATTTCCTTTTTACTCTCCTATCATTCTCTTATCTTTTCTTTCTACTATCCGTTTATTTCTTTTCTCCACTATATCCATACCGAATAATTTGGAGACTTTTCTACCTCTCCCCTCTACACTTTACCCTCTATTTTCTCTTTTTTCTTTACCTATATCTCTTGCCTCCCTTATCGCATCATTACCATCTTGCTATTCTCTCTCTCCCCCTATCTCCCCCTCTCTCTCTCCTTCCTCAGAAATAGCTGCTAAATGTGCTCCACCAATCCTGATGAAGTATAACACGAAAGTCGGCTCGGCTTCTTTCTATTTTTGTTGTTTTTCTTTGTGTTTATAAAGGTCACCGTGTGCGTGCCTCAGTTAGTGACGTTGGAGGACACCTTCCTCTCTCTATCTCCCTCTCTCTCTCTCTCTCTCTCTCTCTCTCTCTCTCTCTCTC
>JAUZND010010431.1:0-29274 GCA_034780555.1 Coelogynopora nodosa
TCTGATTTAGCTGTTCTTCAGGAAGAAGTCCTTTTTAATATTATCTACTTCTTTCAATTACGAGGAAGAGAAAATTTAAGACAGTTAACCAAGAATACCTTTGCAATAGGATCAGCAGCTGATAAAGAATTTGTTTATCTCAAAGAGACACTTCTACAGAAAAATGTAAAAGCCTCCCTATCTAGTAAAGAATTCAATGATTTGAAAAAAGCGAAAATGTTCTCTTCCGAGCAGAACTGTCCTGTTGAGAAGTTCAAAAGATACCTGTCTTTATTGCCTTTTACAACTAAAGACAGCACTTTGTTTCCACTAGTTACAAAAACTGGAAAAATTTCTTCTACCGCTGTCGTAGGGAAAGATAAATTGGGAGGACTCATGGCGAAGTTGTCAAAATGTTGTCAATTAAGTCAACAATACACCAATCATTGTTTAAGAGTAACCGGCATTAATGTTCTACATGAAAATGGCATGACTGATTCTGAAATCAGTTCAATAACCGGACACAAAAATGTTAATTCAGTTCAGAGATACTACCGAACAACAGATACTACCATAGCTGGTGCTAGTAACATTTTAGCCAGAGGACGAAAATGCGCCCGATATGAAAACATCAAACTTCAAGAGAATACCGAATCGTCCGAAAATATGCCATCAACATCTTTGTCTACCAATTCCAATACAGTTTCTGTAGAACGAAATGAAGAAAAAAGTTTAACCTTTACTGAAGAAAACAATTCATCAGAATTTACTGTTCTACCAAAAAAAGACATTTTTTCCAAGTGCATTTTCAATAACTGCACTTTCCAGTTTACAGTTGGTGCAGACAAGCCTATCTAATTATTATTATTGTTATTATTAAATTTATTTGTATTTGTGAAATGTATTGATCTACTTAAAAAGTCGGCAGTATAATATCATTATGGCCGACATTTTCAAATAAAAAAGTCATCCATAATGTAAAATAGTTTTAAAATCAATTGGATAATACATAAAAGTAATATACAATACGAAATAGACCATAAGTTAATGTATATTATTTAAAAAGTAGTTTATAAAATATTACATAAATTTTCATTTGCATATAATAATATATAGCAAAAGTTACCAATAAAATAGTAAAAGGTATAAAAGCAATAATTTAGTAAAATAAATAAAAATTTACCAATATTTAGTAAAAAGTTATTGAATGCAGCCATTTAGCTTAAAAAAGTTGATAAAATGTTTTAATAATTTCGTAATAATTAATTTGGTTATTACCAAATAAAAAGTAGTTCAAAGAAAACAAAATTTGGTAATTTTCATAATTTTTTTATTAACCAGGACATTACACCATTAAAATTATTTCCATTAACAAATAGTTGTAATGCGTGTCATGTAGATAATTGTTCAATTACATTTGTTCTGTGTTTTACTTAGGTATGTCAAAACTTAATGCTGATAGACAGAATCTATATATATTATTGTATATAGGCTATATAGGCAACGCGTAGTATTATTGAAAAGCCAATAGCTGATTAATTAAGAAAAATTAATTAATTAAATAAATATTAATACGTTGTTTGAAATGTTACATATTATTTTTATTTAATTATTAAAATATATATTTTTAGTTTTTTTAATCCTAAGAGCCTCCTTTCCAGCTCCCTTCTACCATTATTACACATTTTACCAAATAACGTATTAATCTCAATTTTCTTTCTCGTTTGTAGAATTTTATTGCATATATTTAATTATGATTTTAAGATGAAATCAAGATATTACATTCTCTTACCTATGGCTAACCGAAAAAATGCGTCCAATATAGTTTTTAAATTTATATCATTTTTACTGTATATATTGTGGTATTATATATATGTTATAATATATTGGGTACCAATTACGTTCCAGTGGTAATTATTTGAAATCTAAACGTTCCAGTGGTCTTAACGTTCCATTTGTACGTATTTGTAATCTAAACGTTCCAGTGGTTCGTATTTAGAACTTAAACGTTCCAGTGTAACGTAAATGGAACCAAATATTACAAAATAAATATTTTTAAAAATTTGATTTAATTGAACCAAAAGCTTTGAATTGAACCAAATTGCTCATTTCGTAGAAATTACAATTTTTATACGGTTTTTGCATGGAAACTTTTTATTAAAAAAATGTTGGAAACTTTTGGAACTAATTTCATTTGTAACGTACCATTTTGCTAACGGGGAATAATGCTAATATTTAATTTTATTAATTAAAAATAAATAAAATTAATGCTCATCTATTAAGCCCTAATATAGGCATCAAACAAAATCCAACTTTATTAAATAAAATTGTAGATATGTTAAAATAAATGTTTTGAATAACGTGTTATAATGTAACTAATTACGTAGGTCTAATAGTAATAAAAGTAATTTTAGAATATTTAATTAACGATTCAATCTTTATTTTTACTTTCAGTATAATTCTATTTAATTATTTTTTAAATATATACATTTATTTCATATATATATATATATTATACTTACATTTTCTATTTATATATTTGTGTGTCTATAATTTATACCTGCTTAATATGTTAACTCTATCGATACCCAATGGTGGCGGTTCTCCCAGTCTCTTGCATTTTTGTTGTCATTATTAAATCATCAAACGAAAAGTATAAACCCAGCGGCTTGTCCACAAAAAGAAGTTTTCTTACACCCATTTTATGGTTACACCGTAACCGGCGCTTGAAAAAAATTCGCGGTCTCAAAAATTGGATAAATTCTGTAAGCCAGTTCAACTATGTAGGCTAATAGGGGCAATATCGAATATTTTAAATATTTTAATCGAAAGCACTTATCAAAAGTTATGTCTTTATTATTCTCTTGTTCAAAATATTTTTTTAATTGACAGTGATCGCTGAACATTCATATTGCCACCATGTATGTCAGTGCCTGGGTTCTCGTACGTAGTATTATATATATTTCGAAAATTACAATGTTGCTCATTGCATGCAGTAGCTATATATATGTATGCATATTTGAGTAAAAAATATAATGTTCTACATATAATATGCTATGTTTCATGACTATATATATATATAGTCAGTATGAAAAATAATAAGGGTTGCGGAATCCGCAACTCTTGAAACGCTAAAAAACCATTTAAGGATGAGATTGAAAGTATATCTCGAAATCCTTATTTTATAAATATGTATAATTGAAGATTACATTGAAATCCTATATAACCGAGCTAAGTAGGCAGCTTTCAATTGCTATAATAGGACGGATCATATTAACTGTTGAAATAACAAAAACGATTCTATTAGATGCGCATAAGATCTACGCCACAGATGAAGAGGACGGAATACGTACAAAACCTAGCTAACTAAAACTGCTGTAAAGAATGAAAAATGTAAATGGCGATCATGGTTCTTACGGTACGTAAACAAGTTCCTTTTCACGGAAGGAATCCTGACTTCAACCACTTCAAGCTATACATTTTCCTCTCAATACTTCTATATTGATCGGAAATCTCAATTGACTGAATTGATCTCCGATCAATCAAACATCTACGCTGCCCAATGTCAATCTTTTTTCACTACTTCAAAATAAAAATTTGAAAGATATGTAGGAATTTTACTGCTAATAAACGCGTTGCTCGCCAATGTTATGAACTGTACTGGTCATACATATCTTCCTTACAGACTTTAATATAACTATAAATAGTTTCATGGAAATTAAAGGCTCTTTTATTTTTGGAACAACACTCAAAACATTATAAACAGAGAAGACCTAGCTTAAGACCTACTTTTCAAATTTCGACTATTGCAAGAAAATGTGCGAAATGTCTACCACGAGGCATTCAAAGAATCCCTCAAAGAAGCATTCAAATGAAAAACCGCTTACTGTTATCAATAATAATTTTTATGTCAACAATAATAACTTATTGTTATTAAGATGAACAAACCGCTTCTACATATTTATATGTTAATACTTAAAACAATAAAAATCCAAATATGTTAGATTTGAAAATAATATCCCTCAATGGAAAGAACGGTCTTTGTCATGATTTCTTCGTGTTTGATGATCGAGCATTAAGTGTGAATTTGTAAATTTGCGACTCCATGACTAAATAGAAGTGCTTGAAATATGAAACGTTTACGTGCTATTGACCTCATAGAAACTATTTTATGAAGTATCGCCCAAAATAAACTAATTTGTGCGACATGAATGACTTACATAAAATGGGATTTTTAGAGTACGTAGTAACCATTTTACAGTTTCCATTTGTAATTATGGATTTTTTAAATATTTTATTTTTATTTTATGTTTTACTATCAAACTTAATTTAAAAATACACTTTTGATAAGATATGTTATGCTACCATTGGCCCATATGTAGGGAATAAATAAATTTTCCTTATAAAGATGTTTTGATTAATTTATAAATAGCTTATTTATTAAAAGAACATTATTTTCCCGACAGTTAACCATAGTGCGCTGACGAAAGGGTGAACTTGAAATAATTATTTGATTAAAATATCATGTATAATTATTCTCTAACGAAGACTTTCAGAAATATATTTAGGGTTTAATAGAAATTTATATATTATTTTCTGTTATACTAAATAAAAAAGCCATTTTACTGAAAGAATAATAAATATGTTGAATCTCGATATTTCACCTATGTCAAGTGCAATAAGCGTATCTGTTTTAACCAACGTAGAAATTTAATTGAGTTTAATTTCATACTAGCCTGAGGAGTAAACTAATAGTTTTATTTATTTAATTATTATTCATAATAAGAACCGCAGCGTTGTTATCTGCAGAAATTTGGTAGTTATTTTTATTTTATAAACACGAAACATTCAAATATATAAATATAACGATATGATTTTTTTAAATATCATAGCGCATATTTTGTTTAGAAAACACTAATTGAATTCAGCATTTTGCATGATATACGATCTTCTCTACATTATTTAAGACATTGTAGTCTACAGCATGTATACACAATATTACTTTTTAACGTGTTGTGTCTATTATAATAAACATATTCTGCCTTGATGTTCATGTTAATACGATTACACAAACTTTTCAATTAAAAAAAATCGATAAACCAGCACTATCAAAATCAGCGACCCACAAATGAAGATGGAAAACTTTTAACATTAATTAACACATTTAATGAGAGAATATAATGAAAATCAAAGCGAGTCAACATTTGTAATATAAGCCAAAGGACGTATAGATTAGATGCCTGGATAATAGGCGAGTGAGCAAAAGTAACTTACTACAATTATATTATGTTGTACGTAGTAAAGAAGAAGAGATGTCAAAAGAAGCTTCAAAAGTCAAACATTAATACTGCATATCAAGCATGTTACGTATGTGTACATCATAAAATAACCTTCAAGTTGTATTGATGACATAGAATGGCAATTGAGTGGCCTATTAATTTCGACATCTAAGTGTTTAAAATAGCAATTGTGTTTATTTATTATTAGTTATTAATAGAATATCAAAGCATAAATCTTTCAAAAATTACTTTAAAGTGAAATATAGTAATATGTGTATCATCTTAACAATTGAAAAGGGTGTTATAAAAACAAATTATAATGAACCAGAGACAATAAAATAAGTTAAGTTAATAACAACAATAAGTTAATAAAAGCTGAGATTGACAAAAGTTTAAAATTGATAAAACAAAAACTAATGAAATTGCAAGAAAGGGAAATTTATATTTTTTATACTTGCTATACAAACTTAAAAACAATGTACTATAACTCAAATAAAATAATGTCTTACAGACGCATCTCAAACGAAGAAAAAATCTAGAATATTTTGTACAACAAAAAATATGTTATGAATGGTAATCATAATTGTATAGTTCTTTAGAAACAGAACATATAATATGTATTTAACAATAAAAATGTCATAATATTCTCCATAGGTATGAAAACGTATATGTAAGTCGTGTATATATATAATATACTATATAGCTTTTATAATACATAACACAAAAATATAGAATTTATTAGATAGATAATACAAATATATTATTAACAAACTGATGAAGGAAAATGGGGTCCGTCAGACATTTCCATTTATTAAGCGCGAATATTCGGTCATAATGTTAGTTATTGGTTAATATTCGAAGCACGAAGGCTAATGGGAAAGGGGAAAGCAATATCAAAAACGTAACGCAGCAAGTCAATAAAAGCCAGAATCGTATTGTTTAAAATGTAATATAACGGGGTTATTACTGGTAGAATATATACTGAGTGTCGAATATACACACAAACACATTTCTCACTGCAATTATTGTGAATGCGATTTATTCATCAAATACTTGATCTGAAAGTATAACAGAAAACAGGTACAAGTCAGTTACAAAATAGGGTCATACAAGTTCAATTTTAAAATCCAATGAAATACCTCATAGTAGCAGATAAACCTACGACAAATTATTGTGAATATCTTCTATACATAAATTACTAAAATATAGTTTAACTCAGTGTTTAAAACATCGGTCAGTTGTATATATTAGCTTGCGGTCAGTATTTACAAATATTGTAGACTTTATACTGTATAATATAAATATTGAAATGTGACGGCCTATAATATATCATCAATCCAAGAGTTTCCACTACTAATTCTGCCATCAAGATATAGATTGTTCGCACAATTTAGCTTTTTAATTAAACCTTTTAAATCTGTTATTACTGCGCGAAATAACTTATCTGAATATTTCAAAAATTAAAAAATGTTGAACAAAATAATTCTTATGTCGAAAACGGGAACTATAAAAACATATTTGAAAATTTTTATTTCGATTAAAATCTAATTTTGAGTTCGTTCTCATCGTCGATTAGTAATTATTGCAGAATCATTTAATTAGCAAAATTCGTTCGACACGAAGGAGTGAATCGTGTGATTATCGGCCAATAAAACACACCCGACATCCGCCAAACGTTCAATTTTTTAAATATCGTCGAAGTTAAAGGATAGAAAAAGGAATTTTAAAAATTAACAAAAAATTAATCCCGTTGTGTTATAGGGCATAAAAATGAACCAGTCCTAAGAAACAAATTTAAATAGTTCACTCAATATGAAAATATAAACCTGGATAAAATGGTGGCACTTAAACTTTTTCTTTTTAATTCAGTTAATTCCATTTTGCATATTTTTCAACTGTAATAATTCTTGACCGTTGAAAAATAGTTTTTGCATTATCGTTCATTCATCTATGTTTATTTATTCATGTTTATACATTTTTTTATATAAATCATTAAATGAGATGTTCAATATGGGTTTTAATTAATCTCGTTTTCAGTAAATATTGGCAAAAAGGGCTGCCAACCCATCAGATATGCTTAAAAATCAGCATATTGTCAAATAGGTCCTATGAACAAGCCGGATGCAAGATCAGCATATGGGTGTGATCTATTGACACCAGTCCGCTCTCACAACGTGTGCCACATGGAGTCACTTTTGGAGTCAATGGTGAGACGAAGTGGGAAGGTTTGGTAGAATCTGAATTCAGCATGCCGTGTTTCCATTGAAATCTTCAAGTTGGCTACTATTGATGATGGGAAATAACAGTTTCATATTATAGGACATAATGTTACCATAAAATATTACCTTTGCAGTGGACTTCGGATTCTCAACACACTGTCTTGTTAATTCTCTCATGAACAGTTCCACATTTGACGGCTGAAGTGTCTTTATTTTGTACCTTACAGTACTCAAGTCTTCGACAACGCACAGAGGTGAGGGCTTCATGAAGTGAGACATGAGATCCCGGAGACAGTCTTGATACGTGGGTCAAGAATTTGTCCCTTTGTAATGTTTTGTATAAGTTGTGAATGGTGGGACGATATGAACCACAACAAGAAAGCACGGTATGTTTTAGCACGATGTGATGACAAGAAGGTATGGATGCGTTGAAGTCAGTCATGAGTGCAGGTGAAGTCAACAATGTGATACTTTTTGATACCGTCAATAAAGTACAGATAAATATATAGTAAAGCAATAATACTAACACATAGACTTGCGCAAATATCTATTTATACAATAGGCATAAAAATAAAGACTTTTGCATTACCTTTAAGGACAGGAAAGACAGTCCTAAAATTTATGGCTGTCCTTCCAGAATCAGAATATTTGGCAGCCCTGGGACAATATTTTAATATTAGACAATAATTTATGTATCCCGCCTATTGAAAGTAAATTTATTTTGACTCACTTAAAACTATAATGGTGGTAGGGCGTAGTCACGCCGTTTTATTCTGTTAATGTGAGAGCTCTTTTTAAATCTTTTAATTGTTCTAGTTATAGTGAGATGTTTTCGCTAAGTGATTAAAAAGAAGAATAGAAAATAATTGTTTAAAAACGCAGACAGACGTCACGTGTTGTATAAAAGCTTAGCTACTGAGTGAGAACACAATATTTTATATTGAGATATTTACAAAATCTAGGGTTGTCTTCAGGAGTCGTTATACGTGCACATTAAAAACGCACTCGAGAGGTTAAATAATTATTGAAATATGGTTAAACATAGCCTGCTTTTAGAACATGATATAATATTAATGCTTCTAATGCGCACGTATTAGATAGAAGGAAGGGTCTTGTAGAATTACAGTAATACGAACATACGAACTCAGATTTTTTAACAAGCATTATTTTATAAATACTAAAGCTATTTTAAAATTTCACAGCTTTCAGATATTTCCATTTTCTATAATTATAATATATTACTATTATACAACGACATATTATAACATTGTTCAGCGTATTAGATATTACTGAGCATGGGTAATTAAATTGACCATTTGAAACGCTAAAATATTAATTATTTTAATATATTTTCTTAATATATAAAAAAATTCAGAGACACTGGTCATAAATGATTAAATTAGTGAAAGCATAATATCAAGTTAATTGAAGAACTAAATAATTTCACGCAAATCGTTATATGTATTAATATATTTTAGGCGCTTTTATATACAAAATGTAATTGTAATTTAGCGAAACATAATATCTACGAACAATTTTAGTAGAAAAATAATTCTGTTGAATTAAATAATTTTATTATAGGTAAGCACAATTTTCTTAATTTTAAAGAGAATACATATTTCAATAAAACAATTTGTTTATCTTGAAAACAGCTATTTTTGTCCTTATAGTCTTAGGTAATTCAAACACATGGAATTATATAAATTATACATACCATATTATAACAAAATTTATGGTAATAGTATTTTAAAATGAACATTAATCAATGTTATACTATTGCAATCTGAATCATCATCATAATCATCATTTTATATATTTTAAGACCAAAAATTATCTATCAAAAAATTCTGGCAAACTATTTGAATAAGAATCCTTATTGGTTGGTCAGGACTGGTCTATTTAAACTGGTCAACCAGTCACACACGTACCTATACCATGAATCGACATCAAGGGGAACAAACAACAGAGCAAGTATCGGAAGATGACCCACCTAATGATCTGACCTATGTGCCCTGTTGGGCCTGTAGTTGTACCTCCTTGAGAATGAGGCTCTTTAACTTCTCGATGGGAAAGTCGTCCAGCTCCTCTTCAATTGTGAAGGGGTGTTCACAGATCGGCTGAAACAGCCAACAACAATGTCCAAGTATAACGGAGTGGTAAAAACCGTTTACGCATAACATCATCACAGGTCTGGTAAAAGTTTTACGCCAGAAAACCCCTGGCAAAATAGTTACAAATGAAAAAAATAGAATTGGAAATAAATAAAAACATGACGAAAATTAATATGAAATAAATAACAAAACATCTTGAATATCTTATATATCTTTATATATAATATATATTATATATTATAAATCTTGAATATCATATTGAAAACATCTTGTAAAACTTTCGGATTAATTGAACACAAAAATATACATAAAATATAATCAACACAAATTGAATAAATCTCTTAATAAATCGGATACGCTCTGGAAAATCAGTAAAATATTTATCAAATAAGACCAAAATATTGACTACATAACACAAACCAACTTTCTCGATTGTATGAAATGTTTCGGCGCGGTAAAATTAACTACATCTGACATGCATGATATTATTGTTGCACACACAATGAAGATAGACTGCAGCAATTTCTTTTCTTTATACAGTTAACATCGACTAAACAAGTTTTAACTAGCTATGCTACTATTATTTTCGTAATTAGTACCAATTGGTACAGTTACTATTAATTAGTGTATTAGCTAACCAACCACTTTGTACCCTTCATTACATGTTATTCATATAAACTGGTGAAAGTAAAGAAAACGCAATAGCTTCATTTAATTCTTACCGACCATTGCATTATGCAGTCAACCTTTAACAATATTTTCCAATGCAATGTCATCCGAACTTTGCTTGTTTGTGTGTTCATTATTAAACTTGAACCTTTACTTTTAACTCGCTGTCGTTGTATAGTGACATATAGCCGAATGTATAGTCTATTTTTAAACATTTGTTACATCTATAGTGATATTATAATTACAAGTTTTATAACTCTAATTAGACAGAAAAACATACAACATCTTTCTAGTGCTAAATAAAGAACACATGAATAAATCAATAAAAAAGTATGTGTAATGTACCAAATAAAAACCCGTAATGGTAAGATATTATGGTGGTAATATTATTAATATTAGTAATGTTAAATATATTTAATTAAATGTTATATTTTTCTTGAACAGCTTGTTTTGTTAGAAACAACTGATTTTTTTAATATCCCACTTTTCTTAATATTTAAAGGTCTACTAATTTCTAACATCATGCATATAATGTTTTCTGTACGGATATCAATGCAATTAAAAATCTCATAATAATCGTAAGACAAACCGCTTTTTGTTACAACAATATTTTTTATGTGTAACTACTTAGTTACGAGTTTTTTCAAATATTTATTATGTGGTTGAAACAATTATAATGAATATCGGAAGATATCAATCCGCTAATGCGCATTTGATTGACAATAAAAAATATCGATTCCACCCGCGAATGACTGAATCAATATCTGACATTAGTATTATTACGTGGTCGCCAACCGTATTGCTTCCCAAACCTTGTCGTGCGCAATGTTCATGTTCAACCATATATTATTATATTCAGCCGTCTATAAAGTTAACGCCGTGAGAAGTAACTGTTGACTTCACTCTTCACTCACATCAGATAAAAAACAAGAAAGTGGCGTCCATGATCCCTATCAGACATGTGACATCTCATACATATTATTGTGTTATATATTTTGTTTCATATTATATCAACTCTATTTTAACACAAAAAAAGGTTTCTAACCCGATCTCCTATATGCGCATGTAACTAATAAGCTGAGTTCACGCGAGTTCAACCGGTTTTGTGAGAGTAGCAGCAGACATCCAATTTGATTAGTGTGATACAATATTTTAGAGGTCAATCAATTATATTAGCAAAACTATATCGGACTACAACAATACAAAACCGCATCATTTAAATAGACAAGAGAAGTTCATCTCAAAATAGCACACCAGTCTACTCTATACTGAAGAGCTTCAACTTCCTTCAAGTCTCCCCTCAGATTGTCGGCTATCCATAAAATATTAAAACCGCCGAAGCCAGAAAAAAATTGTTCCCGTCTAGCCATCTATGTCTACTATAAGATTTTATAAAAATATTTAATATGATGAGCTATAGGGAAGCGAAACAAGGCAACTGCTATAAGAGGAGTATATAGAAAAGTATATAAAATCAACATTTCCAACTCAGCTCAGTTAATTGGTGTTTTTTATAACACAACAATATAACAACATAACAAAAAACACAGGCCACAAATCGCTTTTGTTCCTAGTTTGTCTAACAGAAATAGAAAATTAAATCGTTTCATAATTAGGAGAACACTAAGTCTTGTACACGATCTTTACATGGGAACAATATGATACATTACCATATTTAGTCAAATAAATCAAAATAACCGGTCCAGTATATAATAAAAATATATATGATTTATGCTACTTCAGGCAAGAAATTGGTTATGTACGCCGTTTTTAAAATAGAATTGAAATTAATATAACAAAGAAGAATATTCAATTAAATCCTTAAGACTGATTCACTACAAATAAATACTGGATACTGTAAAATAAATATAGACGGATGTTTTTTCAAGAGGCTGGTTTAAAGCTAAAACAATTTTAATGAAGATCTACTTAGTTTTCTTTTTGTTTTCCCTAACCCCACAAGACGAATTCTCTTCTGTCCATCTCCGAGGGGTTAGGACCCTAACTCATGACACGTGTCACAGACACATGGTCCCTCGCAAGACAGGGTAGGGTACTTAAACTGACCTCATCCGTGGGCTCGCTGTACTGGTTGAGATAGGGGTGTTCCAGGGCCTCCTCCACGGTCACTCGATACTTGAAGCTGAAGTGGAGCAGGCGGTCCAGAAGATCCAAAGCTGCCGGCCCGACAGGGAAGGAGAAGGGAGTAGAGAAGACCGATTAAATATTATTCATTTCTTAAATAATGTCGCGATAGTTTCTGAAAGTCCAGGTATAAGAATAAAGACATAAATAAATAAAAACACTTTCTGCAAAATAATTGCCGCCAATGATCCAAATATAATAAACAAATAATATATTGTATTGGAACTTGTTAACAGATTTTTTTAATTTCTCGGTTACATGTTTACATTTCTGTTTTAATAAATAATTATCTTATGATATTGACCATAGTAGTTGAAACATAGAGATAAAATATCCTTCCTTTCAATATAATATTCTTTATTTCAATAATCCATGGATAATATTGTACATAGCCTATACAGCGTTTTTTTTAATACAATACATTTTATTGATTTATATTATATTGCGTTGTTGATGGATATTAAACCAGCAGATATGACTAGACAACAATTAACAGCGCTGTACAAAACATAATTGATGCAACTATACACCAACAAAAGTCATAATACTATTAATATAGCCGCTAAAACATTTCCATTGACAGTTGCTGTTTTTCGTCACTTTAAGCATATGTTATATATAGACAGCCCTGAATTAGCAAGTGGCGAAAAATGAAAGTTTAAATATTAAAAAATAAATAAAATATTACAACATTAAAACTGTCTCAATATCAGTTAAATTGAATTTATTGTAAGTTTTTATAAATTTATCGCTAATGAATAGGTTAGAATTTAATATCCTAGTATTAATTAATTATTAACCTTCCTAAACTCTCGTGTTAAAACGTCATTTTAATACTATAATATACAATAAATTGTTTTTATAAAAGACAAATTATTAACAATACGTTTCCTGTCGTAAAAGCAATGTCATTTTTGATTAATTAAACGAGACAGATTTTCCATATTTAATATTATAGACATTATCCAAGTAGTACATCAAGAAGAATTCATAGTATAAACAGCAAAGCAATTGTTTTATCTATTTTGATGAGAAAGACTTAACGTACATATCTATGAGTAAATATAGTTACTTCACAAATGAATATGATCAAGCGAGTACATAAATCGATTACGTTTTAACGAAACACTCAAACAGAATACCTAAACACGCCCTGTTGAATCTTTTTCTAGCATAAATATCAGTTATTTGTTATTGTTTTTTTCCATTTCGAGGATTCTACATTGCATATGATTTTTTCGACAAAAGTATCAAAAATAAATAATCAACAATGCCTTTAAAATGCCACATTAAATATATATATACATTGTATATGAAAACATTTGTATAAAAGAATTTTACTATATTATACTAAATTACAAGGTCGAAGTGGCCTAAGCGCCATTTCGATTTTGTTCAGGAGAAGCAAAAAACTACTTTAATTTTGAACATTTAGATTTCTATTTTAAGTTATAAAAAATACAACTGTCGTATCAATTCCAAAATAATAGGGCTTGCAACAAATATACTTTGTATTCTATTCATCCATAATGTCGCATACAACAAAACTACTGTCGCTTACAACAAATAGTCCTGGTAGGGGTTCAACCATAAATTGTCGCTTACAACATATTAACTGTTTATAGATATCGCTCCAAAACTTGGACACACGCTATACCATATAATATTAATAATAATTATGAAAAAAAATCAATTTTCGAAAAATGGCGCTTATGCCACTTAGACATTGTAGCAACGATATTATAACTTTTTATAGAGTACAGCAAATAGAGTTATACAGAAATGGCCAATCACAAACGTGCATAGATAGGTAGTGTTTTTCTTTTAATAAAAATACGTTTGAAATTATTACCATTGACGAATTTAACACGGTCCTTTTGCAACACTCGCGAATACATGTAATTGTTAAACTAAAGTTTCTTGTTGATATGAAATTTAAAGATTCAATAAGGCGATACAAATAAAAGCCTAAAGTGGTGCCCTCCATAATTCCATACATAAGTGTAAAAAAATTGCTCACTGGAGAGTTCATCCTCAGAAGCCAGACGACTATCCTCTGCAGCTCTGAGCTCATCCTCAACGCGTTTCTTCTCCTCCTGAACAGCCATCAGGGTCTTGGTAAACTTCTCCTGACGGTTCAGAGGAACGCTCCCCGCGAACTGACTTCGCAGTGCCTGCACCGAGCGACAGAAAGCGTATAAGAGTAGTGGATGTGGCCAAAGTGAGAGGAACGCAATAGGTATCAATAGGTATAATTGGTACTAATCAATAATTACGGTATTCATTTATTAATCTAAATATCAAATATGAACAACAAAAAAGAGAGAAAGTAACTTAAATACAGAGTATTAACTATAGAAGAAATAAGGAATAAAAATAAAAATGTAAGGGTTGTGATTGAGGTTGAACAAATAAACTGGTGATAATATGGGTATTATTACAAAATGTTATAATGTTTTAAAAGGTATTTAAGAGACAAATATATTAGTTAAAATAACTTTGAGAAATATTGAGAAAAAATTATTTGCACAAAGACAAAACAACGTGTAGGTTCTCTTATAAAGGTGAATTATGTAAAAGAATAAATAAATAAAATTAAACAAAAGAAATGTTAGTGTTCTAATCGATTTACTAAAAAATACACTGTATGAGATATGCCGCCGGTTGCAGAGAATAATGTTAGTTAGTCCGGACTAACTCTTACTATACTACTGACTAAAGTTACTACGGACTAAATATTGCAGATAAAAAGATTAGCTGCGTATTAACTTTTAAATATTTACTTTTAGCTTATTTACTTTATTTAGTTATTAACTTATTTAAATATTTAGCTTGCGGACTAACTTTCGCAGTAGCAATTTTTGATTGGCTAATGAACCTTTAAATTTAGGTTTCATTCATAAAACTTAACTATATTATAATAATAACTGCATATATTGTTATCATTGATATCGTATGTGCTCAAACATGTCAAAACTTATGGAGTTTGCGTGATGAGAGGCCAGTCACAATGTCTGTTCTCCAGTGACTGACTCACTGTGATGAGTATCCTATGTAAATTAACTCTTTTGAATCTTTTGTCTATTTATATTAAATAATTGTTTTGCATGAAAATTCTTTCAGATTTCAGCACTAAAAATATAAGATAGTCATCGTCGCTAATTTTATGTCAAATAAGACATAACTTTTTTTTAAATGTAATATAACAATATTTAACTTACCCGGAATGTTTGCAGATCTAAAAAACACAATTTTGAAATCATTTAAAATCCCCGCCCCCCCTAGTTTTCTGTCGGAAATTTTTATTGTTGTCGAAAAATTATTATTGTGAGGGAACTTTTTTGTTATTCTTAAAAGTCTATATAAGTATTGTATGCTTGAATAACTATTAACTAACTTAGTTTTATGCAACAAACACTATACAGACAAGTACAGTTGCGTTTCATCTCAAACAAAAATGTTGTGTTTTCATCGGATATAAAAATTGAGGATAGTTTTACAATTTCTCGAACAGACCTTTAATGACAGCTTGGACAGTCTTGGAGGAAAGAAACGTCGATTTTGTCATCACGATTGGTTTGAAACTTTTAAGTTTATCAAATATTCTACAAAACAAGACAGTATATACTCTGCTTAAGCTGTTTTATTTTTTCTGCGAAATCACTGTATTGCGAAAGAGCTTATAAGCCTTTGATTTCAAAAGGATACAAAATTTAGAGACATACAAAGTCAAATTTGAAAAATCACCAATATTTGAAATATCACAAAACATCATAATGTTTCCTAGAAGCGTTTTTGAAAACACACAAACATCTTAGAAGCCGATTGGTGAAATTTAGACCGAACTGATGAAAAAATATGGAGAAATCCTGACTTCCATTATAAAATGTCTTGAATTCTGTGCAAGACGTGGTGTACCAATATAGGCTCTAACAGGGATGATTCAACAACCCAAAATGGAAATAAAGGCATAGCAGATGCAGCTTTGTGTAAAACAATAGATACGTTCAATGCACTTGGTTTACGACCTTGATATTACAGAGCACAAACATATTATGATGTTGCGGGTGATATGGCAGGAATTACTAATGGATGTGCAGAAAATTTCAGAAAAATATATACAAATGCACCATACTTCCACTGCATAAGTCATCACTTGAATCTTGCTCTGTCAAAGACATCGAATATTCTCTAAATAACATGCATGTCGTCCGCAGTCACTCAAGTTAACATATGATTTTTAAAATATTCTCTAAAATAATACTTCGAATAGTTTATACAGGAGTTCAGTGACTCAAACTCACATCCCATTTCTAGTAAGAAGGTGAAACTATTATGTTCAACACGGTGGTTAGAGAGGCATTAATACAACACTGTTTGATTTCAAATGCTGTACACAGTCATCATACAACTCCTCGAGAATATAAGAAAAGATTTGGGATTCTAAAAATGTAACAGAAGCTAATGGAATTCTCTCCTATTGCCTGCATTTATCGTTTCGTTCCAATGTGCTTATCATTACATTTTTGTCTAAATTTCAACTACAGCATCCATGCTTCAGAGAGGTGCGATCGGACTGTGACAACTTATTCAAGAAGCTGTATAATTCCAGAATTATTTCTATGTCCAAATTAGCAGATTCCTATATAACCATCCCTAGGAGATGTGGCAAAAATATTTCGCAACATTGCTCCTGTGAATGAATGACACTGAAGCATACTGTGGCGCCATGCTGTATTCAACACTCTGGCATTACTTAAGTTAGTTTGGTACTTATTCCTTCGAATCTAGAATTGCTTCTTAAGAAAAATTTAACACGAATTCAAATATTTTCAGTTAAGTTTCCTTCAATATACAATACTACATTGTCAATTTGTGAAAGCGAATGTGGAAAAGAGTTGATAGCCAGCCGGCCAGCAACAATTCAAGGAACATTACCCCTTCAGCATACTAACGTTTGTTAAAGGTTTTTTTAGACTGTTTTAAACGTTATTTAAACGTCCTAACGTTTATATAACGTAAGTATAACATTTAGAGAATTTTTTGTTATATTTAAACTTTATTTAGACGTTATAACGTATAAATAACGTTTAAAAAAGTCTCAAATTCACTATCAAATTATTTCACTCAAATTATTAGCCGGGTCCTCTCTTTCAAGAAATCCTGGATCCGCCACTACATAAAGTATAATTCTGCACACTTAAGACTCACTTATACCAATTTAATCACAATTTTCACGATGAAAAATTCCACAAGCATAGAAGTCACTAACAGTTGTTGCAATGGAGATATTGGTTGGCCTATGTTCTTTACCAAAAGAAGTATATTATGATGTTTTATGATTTCATGAAGATGAACAATCGACAATTTATGAAAACGAAAACGGTCCTGAATTTAATATTTATTATTAATAATTCCATTCATTAATAGGATTCCCTCTTTCGCGAATTATTCTTGGGACATGACCATTCTGTTGTAAATATTAAATGTAATTAATGTAGTTCATGTTTTTCATTTTAACAATGTCCTTACAGCAATGACTGTTTCAATTTATGTGTCTTGTCGAAAAATCAATACTTTAAAACACGCCCCACACCAGGTTTAACTCCTATTATGAATTCCCTATTCTTATTTCACACCTAATCCACAGCTAGGCCACAGCTCGCTTCTGAAAGCGAATATTTAGTGTATACTAAAAAATTTACTCTGCACTGACTAAACCTCGTCTCTGCAAGCGAAATTTCTTAGTCCGGAGTAAAACAACTATTTTTAGTAACAAAGTTAGTCCGAACTAACGGAAACTTTTCTCTGCAACGGGCGGATGATTTTTTAAAATCAAATCCCTAAAACGCAATAAACTAATGATGTTGTCAATATGAATGTTTATCTCGTATGGTCCAGTGTCATATTTTTGTGTCAAATAAGTAAGTATCTATGCGTTGGGTATATCATGTTTTAATTTAACGGAACATATTTAGCCCCACTCACATTGACAGTATCCTTCAGATTCTTGACCCGCGCCCTGCTCTCCAGCCTCGTGTGGTACATGGTCATGTCCTTGTCATCCGTTTTCCTCTCCAGCCGCAACAACTGCGCCTCCAGGCGCCGTGCCCGCTGCAGTCCGTCCTCCATCTTCCTGGTGGCCGTACTCTCGGAGAGCTGCAGCTGGACAATGTGCCGGTGCAGCCGGCCTATCACCGTCTTCTCGTCCGACTGGGACTGGATGTCGAGCAGCTGCTGCCTGAGGGAGGTCACTTCCTTGTCGCGGAAAACCTGCTGCTCCTGAAAAGTCTTCGCCTGGGAGTTCGCGATGTCCGAGATTTCCTGGCCAAGGCGAGGCGATGGGAGGAAAGTGTTAAGGTGTTTTATCGACTGGCTAAAAACAACAGCTGTGAATTGTTTTACAACGATAATAATTATGCTAAACAATTAGTTAAAGTTTCCCTCACATAATATTAATTTTTTTAAATCGATATTGAAATTTCGAATTATTTCCTAGAGTTAATCGAGGATATTTTAAAATATATATATATAATTTTCCTTATTTTAGTAATTTTATATAAACATTAAAAACTATAATAAAATCGTTCTATAAAGTATTGCAAATACATTTTATAGCAAATTATTATAACTATAACTAGCTTTATCCAATGTCACACAAATAGGAACAAATTTGTATCTATTATATAAAATGTCCTCATCAGTTATGGTGGCCTATGTAATAAATTATACTAGAATAAAATAAGCTAAACTATTTTCTAATAGTTGATCAATAACGTGCCTAAAAACGTAATAATTTTGACATTAAATGACAAAATATAATAATATGTCATAATTATGATATGAAAATCACTTCACAGTGTTACTGAACATTTACATAATATAATAAAATATATTTATAAAATATACATAATAATTTAATTCACATATCAATAAAAGAAATGGTCCAAATTGTAAATCAGAAAGAAGTGGGATGTTATTTCCCAATTCACCCTCACATTAAAGGATTCATTGTTAATAGAACTCACCAAAACCACCGAATTATATATAAGAATTCATTGCATTACAAATTTGTCATAAATTAAAACAACCCAATATTAAAACCAACGAAATTTTTCTAACTTAAAAAAATAATAAATTATTACATGTAACACATTCGACTCAGTATCCCGTAAAATACACAGTATAAAGAGTTTACCCTAAGCTTGTCAACTTCATGCTTCAGTTCAATCTCCATTTTTTCCATCTGAGTGATTCGCTTCTTATCGGCATCGCTAATTTCCTTTGCGACGCACTCTGGAATGAGGATTAAAATAATACGATTATTTTAAAATTGTGTCATTAATATATATATTATTTCAAAATGGTACACTAGTCTTAGTTGTCAAAAAGGACATCATTTTCAAAGAAGTCGACTGTCGTAAACAGGTAAAACAAAAAGTCTAAATAACATGACGCATAATTTATTTCTCAATTATTTTTAATTGTTGTAACACGGCAACTATATTTACGCCGTGTATCTGAACAATCATATATTATACACAATTTATATAGAGCAAATAAAGCAAAATACACCATACATTTTTTACAATTATTTATAGGTGTTTTAAAAATAAATATTTGTTATATTATTTTGAGTTTAACACAGGAGATTGGTTCGGTTCGTAATATTTTTGCATCCAAACCAGAACTAAATTGGTTATAAATTTAAAGGGAAAATTTATTGGTAGCGTCCCAACTTCAGTGAATTGAAAATATCAATAATACAAAAAAACTAGGAACATTTAACAATAGGCCTACTAAAATAATACCTTTAGCTGTTGTTAATATTGTCATGTATTATTTTGAATGAAAATTATTCGCTAAATTCATTTAAATAATTACATTTGTAATATTTGTAACATGTTATATGCAGACCTGGTTACCCAAATAAAAAATTTCAAATACAATCAACCATCAATTATCTTACAAAAGCTTACAATTCAATTTTATATGCATCTATAGAGTACAAATCAATATAAAGAGTAAATACTGTCTGTAGGAATATAAAAAAAATAAACCATGTATGCAAATATGGGAAATCTTACATTTTAACCAGGTCTGTATATGAGTTTAATAAATTCCTATGTTTCGTTCATAAGAGACTCCAGTGATCGTTTATTACTTAAATAAAATAATGAAAAGACAATTTCTAGTAAATAATCTACTAACTAAATTTGATCATAATATAAAAAAGTTAACAAACGTTACATGTTTACAATCTGTTAGTTGATTTCAGTTACTTAAAAGGAAATAATATATTTTTTTACAATAATACAGAAAAGTTGAATATTTTACTACTTTCGAGATTATATTCGAATATGGGTGTACATTTCGAACACAACTTGACCCTATCGTGCAAGCAAGCCAGCCAGCCAGCATGTAACCAACCCACCGCTGAGGGCATCCCTGAGCTCCCGCTCCGTCTTCTGCTGCTCCAGGTGGATCTTGGTGAGGTTGGCAAACTTGCCCTCCAGCTCCTGATTGCGGCGCTCAATCTCGCTCCAAGTGAAGCGCAGGTTGTCATAGAGACGGGTCGCGTGGTCGGCCCGTTCGCGCTCGTTCAGCTCCTTCATCTCCAGGGTGGTCACCTTCTTGGAGATGGAGTTGAGGTGGGTGTCGCTCAGGGAGAGGCCGCCACATCCACCACCGGTCTGTCGCGGATGGATAGAGAGCGAGAGACGAGAGAGAGTGAGGGGTGGGTGGGTGTTATCATCGCCTGGCATATAGAAAGATACTTCGATGATCGATTCTGTCGGTAATGCGCTAAAAAGTCGCAGAAAAATGCCTTTATATCGGTGTTTTATCCTCGACTTGTTTTGATTTCTTAAAATAATTATATTAGTCCAATATTAGTATGCGCATGTAATAGAATTAAAATATTATATAATATTATACACATGCTATAGGTAGAGAATTCTAAGCATTTACACGAAAACACATTGACCGCCACATTTTAGCTTAAATTAGTTTCCTTACCCGGTGAGAACAACCTCTTCCCTAGATTTCAAACGAAAAATTTTAGAAAGTTTTCCATAAAAAAAAATATTAATGAGTTTCAAGCTTATAAAAAAATGTTTAAAATGTCTAATGTATTTTTGTACAATAATAATAATATAAAAATCTTGATCTATGACACAACAGTTAATTATAACAATCATGCGTTACTGGAGCTATACATCATTAATCATTAATAAATTATTATGGCTATTAAAATTATTTTCAAGTCAGATTCGAATTCTGATAAAATCACCACTCCCTCCCACACATAAGGGTATCACAGTCACCATCAAATCCCTCTCACCTTGCTATTGACTTGCTCCCAGGCCATCTCAAGCGTGTTCCTGCGCTCCTTCTCCGTCTCCAGGGCCTTCTTGATCGCCCCCAGCTCGATCTTCGTCTGCCGTAGCTCTGCTTCCATCTGCTCGAGTGTAGAGCTCCGGCTGATCAGGGAGTTCTGGCTCTCCAGGAAGGCGCGGTACTTCTCCGTAAGTTCGTCATGCTTGTGAATCATCCGGTCCAGGTCGACACTGGGTACCGAGTCGTCGAGGGCGTGTTGGAGGGCGTTCAGCTTGTAGGCGGCCATCTCCTTGTAGCGCTGGTAGTAGCCGAGGCGTTCCATCACGGTCGCCTCCATCTGGATGATCTCGTTCTTCAGCCTGTTGCTCTCCTGCGGCACGCAAAGTGTTTGGAATATTAACTAATATATTTTGACTAATAAGGTTATGAAATTAAAAATTCTCTTCAGAAATTAAATTTTATTGTTGGTGAAAGAAGGAGACAATTTAAAATAAATTTTACTACTGTCAAGTGTAATCATTTTTTTAAATAATATGCTTAATCTAATAATATAAAAATAACATTAAAATCTTAAGTTAAAATATTCAGATTGCTCCCGTTAAAAATGCTACAAATTAAAGTTATACTGATAACATAAAATACGTAGATAGTAAAAAAAATCATTTAAAATATTTATTAAGTTACAATTTTTTTTGAAATATTAATGACTCCAGATTGGAAAGTTAAAATATTGCCAGAATTCAATGTAATAAAAGCGAACTCAATAATATTTCTTAATTTTAAAATTTCGCCTCTTAAATTCCATACTCATGTATTTTATGAGTGAGTATTTTATCGTTTTACACATTATATAAAGAAAACATTATTTAAACATCTGCATTGAACTATCTAAACATGTTTTTCTAATACCACTATGCTTTCATATATTTTCATTGTGTTCATAATATGTTTCCGTACAACCAGCTCCATATATCATATCGATATTACACCGCTGAATCCAATACTATCCCTCAATTTCTGCGCCATATCAGCCCCCCTATAAACTGCTGCACGGCAGACAATACAGTGTACTGACCCGCCTCAGCCCCTTCTCCACGTCCATGACGGCGTCATAGCGGCGGACGAGTGCCTTCTCGTTGACCCTGAGCACGGTGACCTGGCGAGTCACCTCCCCCACCCGCCGCTGTATCTCGGGCTCGGATTGCCCCAGCGTGTCCAGCAGCCGGTCGAACTCCTGCAGACGTACTTGGTCCTCCAAGCGACCGCCCTCCATCGCGGACACCTTCTCGGTGAGCTGCCGGCGCTCCTCCTCCCACGCCTGGTGGTAGTATGTAGTGGAGGGTTTATGCTAAATGCCTTCAACGTGGGAATATCCATTATAATTGCATGATGAGATAACACATTTCGTGAAATGTTAATCAAAATTTAAATCATATAAATCATTATGATTTGAAATATCTCTATAAGGAAGAATGTAGTGCAATAACATTAATATAATTTCTATGAAAAGGGATTCTGTTATATTGATTTCAGTTATTTCAATAAATATTAAGAAACTATTCAAATAACACACATACTCTAGAGCAGAAGAGATCAAACTTACTCAATCACTTAGAGAGGTGAAAAATGCATTACAAATATAGTTTTATATTTTATTCAAATTAACCTATTCCAGATATTTTCGTTTAATGATAAGTATAATTTTCTCGCGTAATGCGCAAACATATATAAACTTAAAATGTTGTTTTTTATTACGAAATATAATATTTTTTAAGTAATTATAACAATTATTAAACTAAGCTCATATTGAAAAATTATTACTGACTGTAATTATATTATTATACTTTAGATTGTAAAATTATCATATAATATTTTAAAATATAGTTTACGGTCGTTCTAAATTTTATTTTGATAATTTTCGGGTAACATTCTATTTAAGATTTATTATTAAAGATACAAAGAGTATAAACTTCTGCAATCATCGATATGTGTTTTCTTTGTTTATAAACACTATTAACAACTGCATTAAAGCATTAAAACAATAACTTAGTAAGAATGTAGGAACAATAAATTATCCTACAGATTTAAGCTCAATTCAGATTTTAAGATGTAATACACTTGGGAAGAGGTATATATTTAAACATAGCAGAATGTAAATAGTAATATAAACATGACACATTATTGTATGTGTAATTATAGTAACTATATAATATACTAATAAATCAATTAAATATAAGTACACACATACACGGTACTATAAAACAACTCAGTTAATCAAAATATATACTTTTAAAATAAATGTAATTTTACAATCGTAAGACAAACAAAATAAAACAGAATAATAACTATGTGTTTGAGAAGTAAATATAGTATCATATCCAATATAATTAACATGTAAATGTAAAAAATGACTTAACTAGCTAATTTAATTCTAATTTACTAATTTACATGTGGTTCAAAATTGCAATAAAAAATATAGTTCACTAGTCTTAAGTCTATTATGTCACTGCTTAAAACTTGGATGAAGATGCCTCACACGTTTCTAGGCGTTACATTTTAGCCTGAGTTTAAAGAACATTTTTATAGATCTTGGCCATGATGTCCTGCTTCTGGTTCTTCAAATTTATCTCAGTAAAACGTTAAATAAAACCAGAACCTCTGCGCGCACTTTTACCATGCTTTCATTTTGTTCTATTTTCGACTAAATCTACTGTTCAGTGCCATTCGTGGTTTCAGCCAATTCGGTAGTTGGAAATGCTATTATATTCTTCCTCTAATTGATTACTGCAACTTCCCCATTATTTAATTCTTCATTGTTTAATTTCTCTCATTTTCCTTTAATCGTTGTTCATACATTAGATAGCCCATTCTTGTTCATTGTAAGAGAGTCTATTATGGTAAAGGAAAAACCTGTGTGTTTGGTCACTGACGAAGATGACTTTGTGATAGCCAATGTTTTAATTGTGAATGATACTATTTCGATATATTATAGTGCTCCTCATTTTGGTGAATGCTAGAAACTTTTTTCAACTCGATATTCTCATGTGGAAGTATTAGAATTGAGCAAACCATATTTTTGTTATCAACAGCCCTACAGTATTGAAGAGCATTTTCTAAATGTTAATTGACAATTGGTGTACTTTGAAATAAACGAGATTCAACTTCCAGCATGCCAAGCTGCTTGGGAGAAATAACTTCTGTCATAGTCGACGTAACACAGTGTACCCACTGCTGGAACTCCAAATAATGTACTTTAATCTAGCAATGACATATTAGTGAGGGTCTTCTTGACAATAAAGCCATGCGATATGTTATATTACATTATTATGGATTTTATATATTTTTTATTAAATCATAAATACACATGACAAAATGTTAGACTTCAAAACAAAAAAGTTATCAAATAAGCTTGAAAAACCCAGAAAACTCACACTTCATTCAAGTAAGCAATTTGTAATGCAAAATAAGAAAGAAAATTGACTTAAATGGAACCTTTAAAGTACAAATAAACCAAAGTAAGTAAAGTGTTATGAATTAATTAGTAAAGAGCAAATCCTTACATTTTTGGAACAGTAGGAATCTTTTCCATTAAAATAAAACTAGTATTTTTCGGGCCAGAGTAGTATAGGAATATTCGATTCGGCCGCATTTATACATAGATTTATTACTCATGTCTATATATAGATCATGACTGACCCCCCCACAAAAGTAAAATGATTTTGAATTTTCGCGCCAAATTTGTTTTAAGGTCTGGATCATAAATACACCAAAAACTTTCATTGGGTATATATTTTTAGGGTAGTAACCCATGAAAACCAAAGTTGGTATGATGACTCACAAATACAAGAGAAATATTTTTGGTAGTATACAACCTTAAAAATTTTAATTAGTGTCTAATTACATTATAATCTTATTATTTAATTATAAATATAAACGAAAGATTAGGCCGCCATTTTTGTTTTTACCCTATAACTTTTGATGTTTACAAATTATGGCAACCAAATTTGGTATGACAGGCGCCAACACAATCCAAACATTTTATACTACTTTTTTTGTAAGTTATATAAATTATTATTTTATTTTTATCATATTTTTTCATTTAGTAAATTAATAGATTGACATTTAAAATAGCTATGAGCTAGTGTCAATTTTTTGAAAATCGGTCGAAATTTGACGAAGTTATGGACATTTTAGTGATTTACAGCTGATTAAATAAATTATTTTCTTTTTAATATAGTAGAATAAAAATAAATAGATAGACTAGCAGAATAGCTATGAGTCAGTGTTTATTTTTTTTAATCGGTTGAGATTTGACAGAGTTGTAGACATTTTGACCATTGTGATGTATATTGGCCATATATTGCACGATGATTTCAATGAGGATTCCGATCATAGAAAATAATTGATTTAATCAACTGTAAATAACTAAAATGTCTATAACTTCGTTAAATTTCAACAGATTTTCAAAAAAATTACACTAGCTAATAGCTATTCTAAATGTCCATCTATGAAATTTTATTTTTGCAATATAAAAAAATTATTATAAAAATAAAATAATAATTCATACTACTTACAAAAAAAAGTAGTATACAATATTTGAATTATGTTGGTGAGTCATCATACCAAGTTTGGTTGCCATAAGTTGTAAACATCAAATGTTTTTTCGTCCAACATTTAAAAAACGGTCTAAAAAAATATTTATGATTAAATAATAAGATTATAATGTAATTAGACACTAATTAAAATTTGTAAGGTTATATACAACCAAAAAATATTTCTCTTGTGTTTGTGAGTCATCATACTAACTTTCGTTGTCATAGGTTACTACCCTAAAAATAAATACCCAATGAAAGATGTTGGTGTATTTATGATCAATAATGATCCGGATCGTAAAAAAATGTGGTGCGAAAATTCAAAATCATTTTACTGTTGTGGGGGGGGGGTGAGTCATGATCTATTTATAGACATGTTATAAATCTATTTATAAGTGCGGCCGAATTGACTCTTCCTATACTACTCACCAGATTAAACAATTTAGTTTTTTGACCAGAATTCTGGCCCTTTTAAGACCACTGGCTTTATAATTTATAGTTTGCAATTTTTTATAATACTATTAACTTTTTTTGATTATAATACAAAACGAAACAATAATATTGCTATATTTAAAGTATAATAGCAACAAAATCCTACATTAAGTTAAAAAATTAAAATAAATATTATTCACAATATAGTCTCTTATTTTGTTAGAAGTTATTATTATTTGTTTGACTCAATGAAGACTGGTGCTATCAACAACTTTTACCCAAATCGCCGCGTCGTTGCACAATATTCACCACTTACCTTTTTCTTTTCCGCATACTCCTTATATATTAGGCCCTGCTGATGCCGACACAGAGCAAACTTGCGCCGATAATTCTCCAGCGCAGCGTCCGTCTTGCTCAGCGTTTCATTCTTGACCGAGATCTCGTGGAGGATCTGGATGAGGTGTTCATTGAGGGCGGCGATGGTGTCCGCACCACTCGGGGTGATACCCTCGGGCAGTCCCGCTGTGCGCAGGGGACCTGGGCCATCTGTTTGTAACGCCGCGTACATACAACATACAGTGAGTCAGCCAATCAAAATAGTTTGTAAGGAAAAATATCGATTAATGTTCCAGTTTTACAGTGTGCAGTCACGTTATGCAACTTTTGTTATTTAAAAAAATTATTTATATATTTAATAAAACAATTTATTAAATAAATATGTATTCTGTCTATGAATAACATTTGGTTATGTATTATTGTTTTTTAGGTTAATTAAATTAAGTTTTAATTCTTAGAAACATGACATATTGTTAAGATAAAATTAAAAAGACAAATTTTAAGACTTATTTCAAAGTCATTTACTTGAATATTATAAGTAATCTAAATTACGAAATAATTTATAATAAATTGTTTACATTTCATGTATGAATTCGGCAACATCTGCATTATGCAATTTGTAATCTATTATTATGCGTTTATTTCAACATGTAACACGAGTTGAATAAGATAATTCTTTCAATTGACTTCTAAATTGGTTAAAAATTGAGTTTTAAGCATACAGCATTTAATGCATTGTTAATTAATAGTCTTAGTAGTATGAAAGTAGTTAAGCATATTAAATAAATCCGAGACGAAAATATAGAATATGCCAATACAAATAATAAATGATAGTAATGACGTCAACTATAATGAAACATTTAAAAATTATAACATCATTTCATCCGATAAGTAATGGTGATATTAAAAACAAAAAAAGTTAAATAAAAATATTCCTTTAAATAATTACTACAACACATTTATAATATCACCAATTCTACTTTTTTTCTTAAAGCACAAAATTACTTTTTAATAAAAAAACAAAATAACTTTACTTTGGAATGTTGAAAAAAAACAACGGAGAAAGTGTGCCGCTTATAAAGATAGTGTAAAATATGAGATAAAACGTGTGAGTAACTACAAATAATGTTACCCTATGAGAATCAACTGTACTGTGTGAATGTGATAAAACTACTGCAAACGATAAATTATCTAGAAATAAAAAAAGGGAAAATGGAAAAATAATTATACTTGACCTTCTTGAGGTCCTGCTTCTAAAATAAGAAATATACAGTATAATGATGTTTCTTTATATAATAAATTATTAGTAGCATTAAAAGTGAATTTATACTTATAATTGAAATTTCTCTTATGCAAGAATAAAACTTTGAAAGGAACAAATTTGAATTAAATTTAATTGCTCAGAAGGTAGCACAGAGATGATTCAGAAGTTTGCTCACCTCCTTATATACAAAGTTGTTTAAGGGTATATATTGAACTTATATTATAAAATATACATCTTCTATAGCATCAAAACTGAAATGTAACTGTTCTAATTTAATCTATATCAAATCTTTCCGGACCCTAATTGCCGAAGTTTACTCTGGCTGTAATTTGTATGAAGTTTATTAACTTAATGGTCTGAACACTAGCCTGAACATAATATCGCTATTTTAATAAATTATAAAAAATAAATAAACGTAACAGCCATTAGATTAAACGGTAAGAATACAAATACAACATAACCTACTATTTGGTTATGTACAACTAAACTCTAACAACGTTAAAATGTACATAAGTAGTTATCCATAAAAAATATGAATCTACCAATGAAATAAATAGTTCGACCTACGATTTATGTTATATAACCGGAATAATATATTTATATAAAGTTCTGTATCCCTTTGTCAGAATCAGAAGAAATGGAGCAATTTTTATTAATATTATATGATGTTATATGGAGGATCACCATGTATACAATTGTAGAAGTTACATTTTGGAGGACATAGTAGTATCATTTTCAAATTTGCAAGAAAAATCACAATTATAAGAAATTTAGGATGGAACTATGAAATCTATTTGAAAATAATACATAGATTGTTCCAAGAAATTCTGCATATAAAGATTTACACGTATCAAAAAACGGACATGACCTGGCCGGGGGGGGGGGGGGGGGGGGGGGGGGGGGGGGCGG
>JAUZND010010442.1:0-25952 GCA_034780555.1 Coelogynopora nodosa
CGTCAACATGAATAACAACACTGATTACTCTGCTCTCTTTCCCTCCTCAGAGATGTTGGCAATGGAGGGTCAGTTGGAGCCCGAGTATCCGCGTGCTGGTCCCGTCACTCTCTGTGACCCGCTAGGTCGATGGATGTTCTGTGCTCACCCACGATACACACCTAAGGAGCACGCTGACAGGTGGAGAGATATCGTAAATGAAGGAAAGAGTGGTGTCGGCAGTTCTTTTTTCCTCCTTCCTGCATCACTGGGGGGGTTGATGGTGCAAGTGGTTGTCCTCGGTGATGGACGAGGCAACATGAGAGTGAAGATCGTGGTGAACAATGTTGCCTACAACTCGACCATCAACCTCCCGGTGATGTGCCACATTCAAGTCAGAGTTGATGATCAGACGAGAGAAAGTGATGTTAACGTGAATGTGAAGGATCAGTTCATCAAGTGTGGTATCGTGTTTAACACGGGAGGCTGGGATGCCGAGAACAGACCGCCCATCCACCTTAAGATCACTCCAAAACGTGTTTGAACTGCCGTACATAGATGTAACTGATGCATCAAACTGCCCTGTGTATTATTCATATAATATCTGTATATTGATTTATCGTGTCATATTTGAAAGTGCTGTATTTGTATGATAATATTTATATTAGACAATTCAATTATTTATCAAGCTTACTGTTTCTCTCATTTATATTATTGATTATTCAGAACTTCTAAACTAATCTGTTTGCTTTGCTTTGTGAGCTCTCATTTATTGATTTTTATACTAATTATATACCTTAAGTTGTATAATGTATTTTATAGTTATAACTAATTAGTCTTGTTTGTGTTGTATGCTGCCATACTTTTAATTGTATAATCAACGTTTTTTCTATTTGATTATAAGATAATTTCACTTACATTATGGTGTTATGTTTTATGATTTAAATGTAATATACATTAAGTTTCTATTTCAAGAACTTTCATGACACTTAGCAAGACTAGATGACAGTTCCGTGTAACCAAATGTTTTCCTAGTTGTGATAACGTTGCCTTATATTGTTCTGCTTCAAAGTTTGTTCCATTAAATAAGAATTACTAATTAAGACAATGTAATCAATTTCAAACACACCAAATGCATTCAAATATGTTGAACGTATCTCTCCATTTCTATTCCAAATAGTTTTATGTTCCAAATTTGTCAAACTTTTGCTGATTCTTGACTTTTCCGATTTCGTGTTTGAAATGTTCTTTTACTTTATGATGTAATATTTTGTAACTGATTTTGTAAATTTGTACAACATTTTTATTATAGTCATTTGTCTAATACATTTGGAATTTAAATATATTTATATCATCTTATTTACCTCTAATAGTATATGTACATATGAAAACAATATTATTTAAAGTTTTTATAAGACTAATAGAAAATGCAGTAACATTTGTTAATTTTGAAAAAGCCACTTTCGCTTTCTTAATTTAAGGGGTAGGAAGGGAAAACGATTTATTACAATTAACGCTTTTTGTTTTAAGTGAAAATTATTATGTTACTATCTTATATTGTGAAATTGTCACATATGAAACTATAATTGAAGCCAAACACTGATTCGATATTAATACGAAACGTTTCCCGTGCTTTTAACAGTCCTCATATTTCACATAAAAGTTTGCAATATACTTTCCTTCTTAACTTTAATAAATGGTTTGCAAAAGCTAATTTTATGCAATTGAGATACTTTTATTTACGATAAATGTAGGTAGTTCATTAGTTATAGTTTTATATAAAAAAACATTGCCTTGCTATTTGAGATTGTTAGACTTGAATTATAATCGTTTTTCCTGTGATCTTATTATTTTGTATGTATTTTAGAAGATCACTTTGGGGTAGCATATATCGATAAACAAATCACTTAGATAATAAATCTCAAAGTTCAGTTCGTATTTACTGCGGATCATCCGTTTCATTTAATTCATCACCGCGTATTCTAGCTTTCCTCTTCGATCCAAAATGTTCACATTTCAGGCTTCTATTCGCTCATTTGGTGTTGTTTTTGTTTATCTTTGAAGTAGATATGCAGCTTGAGATCACAGTCTGGAATCACCTATATTAGATCAAATTATCAAAATTAATACCTCTTCAGCAGTACGCATCATATCATTATTATTACGCTAAATTAAAAAATCAAGATAGCGCAGACAGGATTGCACTCTCAGATGTAAAAGCTTCTTTCGTTATGGTATACTTTATGTTCATTGCTCCTCAAATAATCTCAGACCGTAATCCTGTTTACGACTTTAACACTAAACATATATCAGACTAAAGTATCCATGTATTTGGTAAACTGAAATGTTCACGTAAAAACTATATATTGAACAGAAAAGCGGGATTCATAACAAAAAATGCAGTTCTTGAGCCTCAGTAAAAACAACATTTCAATACACACTGTATATATTTTTAAATATATATAATAAATATATAAAATGATGTCAAATAATATAGTCATAACAGCTTTATAAATGCAGTCAGTAATACACATACAAGATTTTATGAAGCTAATTATACATTAGCAATATATTGTGTAATTCACATACTATTTATTATAAATATTTATAACGGAAAATGTTGCAATTAAAAATGTATAAATAATAAAATCAATAAATAAATATTACAATATACCTAGTTTAAGTATTGTATGTGAATTGCACAACATAATATTGTAAGTATATTTATTGACTGATTTCATTATTCATAAAGTCTATTCACATCTGGAACAAGGTTTGCAACTTGGACTGGAAATAAGAGCATAAATAACTGCAGTAACCCAATATTGTTGTCTTATAAGCGGCACACATCAGTTTGTATTTGATGACTACTTATAGCCGATTAATAGCCAGCATATCGGAGAGAATTGTATCTTGATAGCGCTCCTTTAAAGTCTGCATATATAGGGGAGGTGGTCGCGAAAGCGAAAGTTGCAGATTGGTTCTTCCCGTAAAAAATATATATTTAAGCAATTTTTAAATGATAAATGAAAAAAAGTATTTTATAATATTATATACTAATTATATAAAGATCAGTAGTAAATATATAATACTTAAAATGCAAATATATAAATATTATATATTAAAAAATATATACATATATGTATAAGTTATATTTTGGGTAAAAACATATACTACAAAAATATTAATTAGCCCGATAAAAAACAATTTTTGTCAGACTGTCCCACCTATATGGCCCATAGATGCCAAATCGAGACTTGTGTTGAGCGTGATGTTTCTGCACTGAAATATTTTAAAATAAAAAATGCGCTCTGCTGCAATCCGAGCAGATAGTGAACAAATTGATAATTAATACGACTCACAAATTCACTTGTGGCAACACTCACCAAGTTTTCTTGTTTCTGAGATAACTATATTATAAGTAATAAAAATACAAGACCCTGTCATGTTTTACATTGAATAACAAGGTTATTAGCATCACAACTATAAATTAACATGTCGGGAAACGTTGTTATATGAAGCATTTAATCAGCTTCCATAAAACAATGCAACTCATTTTCCTGCTGGTTCCTGACCTCTTCCGAGAGTTTATTTTGGCGACTATAACTAAGAGATGGAATGCAGATCAATAGAATACTATTGGAGAATCGATGAATTGCCAACTTTGTTGAGACATGGAGCCATTTCAAACATTAGAAGGCCAGTGGACCGAGTACAAGATCTGCATGGTTCCTTGTTGAAACGAAATTCCAAATTAATTTGTTTGGCTTTACACATACAATATACCTTCTACTGACTGACACCACTGCAAATCTGCATTATTTAAAAAATGGTAAATACATAGATTTTTATTAGTTTTTCATAACCTGAATAGCAATCGTATATATATAAAATTTGAAGCATATTGAATAATTAATTCATTAATTGATAAATTAATTAATTGATAATCAGAGGACAAAAGAAAAATACATCTATTTTAATATAGGTCTACTTCCCAATGAATTAGCTCATAACTGCAGTTAGAAACAGGTAAATATTACGCTCATAATTCTATTCGCCTCTGTTAATAATATTTCCACAGAGAGGCTCTTTCGTAGGCTCTGTTCAGGGCGCCATGGTGCCCTGTTATCCAGATTAAGAAAAATATATTTCTCACTTTCAGATATATTATTCAGTCAGCAGTCTAAAATACTTACATTTTATGGGCTTTGCAAACTTCCTATTATTAATTCTTATATAGAAAATGTGAAATACACAAATATCGGTATTCTGTGACAATTAATAGAATTCATTGTAAACCAATTTTTAATTGAAGTGGGTACAGTACCTTGTGGATACAGGATCCCAATGAGGTAACCCTGAATGAGAATTTACAAATACGGGGTTCTAAATCTGCAGGAGCGGAGGAAGCTTTTTCATATTGATCGGGCTAAGAATCCCGTAGGAGATCACACTATACACGATTTCCAATTTATAATTCTTAAATAATGGACATTGACACATTCAGTAGAATTGTAGGGGACCATGGTATGCAAATGATTCAAAAATAGATCCAGTAAAGCCGTATGAATATTATTTCGTAGTCTTCTTAATAATTCAATCGTTTTATGGAACCACCGAGAATTACCGAATGTATCTTTTTTAAATCGACTCAATAATTTTCATTATTTTCCGAAAAACAAGCCATGTTTTGTTCAAATGTAACAAACTGGAATGTTTTACACTACGATCTGCCGACACAGTTCGATGCTTTTCTTGTCAACGAAATCTAACAGAATGGAAGAAAAACGAAAACTCTTTTGTAGAGCACAGATTGAAACCTTCTTCATAACTGTCGCTTATGTGAAGCTTATTCGTTACATTTGGGGAGAGATGAATATGAGATGGAGCTAGAAGTGAGTGTGGCTCGAGTTCAATGGTAAAAATGAAAAGGTTCAAAGAGAACTTTTCTCAGAAGAAAATGTTACCTTGAATTTTTTTTGGCGGTTGGGTCGTAACATTATAGATTGCTCTGGTAACTATAAAGTTATTTAATTCAGGTATGTGTCTTCTGAAAGGAAGTTTTTTGGATTAATTAAATTTAGTTAGAATAATGATCAAATCATGTTTTACTTCTTGGACAGAAATTATCATAGTGCCCTAAGCTATGACAATGTAAAAGTTTCTAAATCCACTGTTAAAACAGATCACTTCGCAATCATCGCCAACAACCGGGAGATCAATATCGCGCTCAATAAAGCCTCGGAAGTACACCTCTTTCATCAAAGAAGACCAGCTCATATTGCATGCGACCGAGAGGATTTCTTAATTTATCCATTATCCTTTCATAAACTCAGTTAGATATTATAACGCCCACTATTATAAATGTTTAGAGTATTAATCAAAAAAATACATATTTTATTTTGTTACTCAATAAATAGAATAAACCATTCTTTTCTGAATCTGAGTCAAAATCCATTTATGAATATTATATCAACCTTAAGAAAGTAATGACTAATACATTTCCGAATGTCTAAATAAATATCTTGTACTAAATAAATATTGACGGTCTTCCGTATAAATATATTGCAATACTTAGTAAAAAGTTTGGATAAAATTGAAAGTATGAGATAACTATATATCGAATACGAGATCAATGAAACTAACAAACAAAGGTGTGTAGCAAACAGAATGGTTTGAAAATATAAATGAATGGACAGGAATTATGGCTGCATGTGTAATGGCAAGAAGACGTCAATGGCCCATCTGGGCTACATCAAATTAGAAGAAGACGATATAATATAAATACATTAATAGTACATATATAATAAAAATACCTAGCGGTTTTAAAGGTATAACCATAGAGTAAGAAGAATTACTCTATGGGTATAACAGCAATTCGAAGATTAAATATTGATTTACTTAAATCCAACACGCGCTTTGATTGGCTGATTGGTTGCCGAATGAACAGCAGGTATTTTGTGGCACCCAATTTCATAATAGGGACATTAATAAGTAAGCACTATGCGCAGAGCCAGTACAAAACTAATTCTTAATGCAAAATGTTTTCATACAAGTTTACACATAATAGGAAAAGCACTCGAAATTTTTATAATTTTTGTGAAACGAATAAGTTTATAACAAAATCGTCCTAAATGTTTACTTTATTTATAATTATAACATTTAATTCATCGATGAGAAATACATATTTTGAAATATCCGATAATATTAACTAATCCTAACTTTCGGTTAAAATCGCTGACTCAATGACTAATACCAGTCAATTTTCGAAGTATATATATTAGAAGAATAAATAAAAAATATATTTTTCGAAGTAAATATTGATCAGACCTAAGAACTCTGCATCATTATTTTAGTGAACATTAAAAAAATACTATTTTCGGGTGGTATGGCTATAGGTGTTGAGCGAGTTGGGTTTTACCAAATAGAATGCATGTGGTATGTTCAGTTTAATCAAAAGTTTAAAAAAATTACTCATTTATAAAATCAAGATATAAAAAAATATATAATATATAATACAAGAGAAAATGAAATTTATATTTAATACAATATTTCATAATCAGCGATAAAATATTCATTACATAAAAATACACTTAAAATATAAAATGGTAAGTATATAATAATATTCCATAGTATAAATATGTCTAAATATTTATGTAATAATTATAAAACCCCAATTTGTTTAATTTTTGTTACATATTAAACTAGAAATAGATCAAAAATAAATTAAACGTACATTTTAATATGGATTGTGGCTGCACCATTTTTTGATATCAAATATATATTAAGGTAGCCTTCATTTAGATTATAGCGTGTCTCACCACCTGCTACAGGAAACATATATATATTGATTAATTGTCTGAACGCAACAGCTCCAGCTAGATGAGCCAATATCATAAACTCAATACGACAGTGCTAACAGTTTACTATACAACGAGGAGTAGTAGCAAAGCTCGAACCGTCGATCTACCGGTTTGCAGTGTAGTCAGTGTGTTAATATTATAAACCCTACCCTTATATATTTTGTTCCATTTTTGAACGAATCTCAAGATTGATCAAAATCGTTTTCAAAATAGCGATTTTTAGATAAATAACGGAAGATTTACAGGTGTGAATATGCTACATTATATAGACACCATTCATATAAACAATTCAGCAAAAGTATATGTATAGCACCAATATCGTAAAAATACAACTACAAAAAGCGTAGATTGCCACCATTGCAAAATATTATTAATGACTTAATAATTTTATAAATAATTTAAACGCAAATATTTGTTTTAATATTCAATTAATAAACATAAGTTTTTCAATTTAAGATTCGTTTTTGTGGAATTTCTGTTAAAATATGCTCAATATGGAGGATGCTGTTGTTCAACTGTGTATGTTCAATAAATATTTCTATGTTAAATTGTTATGGTACTTCACCAGTATCTCTGTACAGAGATAGAAAGAAGTAATTAACGATTTATAAATTTTAAATAATAATAAAACCATTTCTGGAAAATAAAATATATTTTTTTATTAATAAATCATATTTATTTCGTGATAAATACTCCTTCATCAGAGTATTAATAAAATAATGATATATTATATATATAGGCTATGTCTATTATAAATATAATTAATAATAATACATAGACATAATTAGTCATAATTTACATAATTATTTTATAGCTAAATCATTAAAATTATCTCTTACATGTACAATTATGTTCTCCATACTCTGATAAAGGAATGGTTATCATCAAATATATCGTTTAATTATGTAATTATTAACCTAAAAGGGTTTTATTATTTAATAAATTAATATAATATTGGACTAATCTTTAACTAAAATTCTCAGTTTAGAATAAGATTTTATAATCATTTTTTCTAATCTGAATCTTTATTCTAATAGACTAATCTGATGAAGGCTATCCTTTAATATATATTAATAGGCTATATTTTATAGTGCTGAAAATCAAAGAATTTTTAGGCTTTATATAAAAAATTCATTTATCAGATAAGGCAATAAATTATAAATAGCATATTCATCCCAAATTAAAAATGGATGTTATAATTCCATAGTACTATTAGTGTCAAGTATATTAGCAGCAAGATGAAATATATTTTATAAATATAATATTTATGTAGTAGCTTATATACTTCAAACTTATTCAAGTTTAGTAACTTATATATTTTTTTTTTCTCCAATACTGCATATGGAATATAACAATTATCATGTCTAAATATTTTCATAATTATGTATATAGTCAGGGTGGCCACTACCACACAAATTTAGAAGATATACACAAATATACATAATTTAAAAAATTAGACACAAGTCTTAAAAGTTTTGTTATTGAAATATTAAATGTGCATATAAATAGATCAGTATAAGTTATAACTAAATAAACACTACTGCATAAAATAGTACTCATATTCAGCACTATTTACCCTGTTCTAAAACGATTGTTCATCATAAAATTTGATATGTGTTCAATTTTTAGAATTTTTAAAATAAAATATGAACAAATATACAGATTTTTTACTGTATGAGAGTGGCCACCCTGTATTACTCTTGTGAAATAATTTTTTATTAATAAATTAATTCTTAAAATAAAATTAAAGAAAGTAATTTATTTATTATTTATAATAACTTCATTAACAGGGCTGAGAAGCTCCCACTATTTCGTGTAATTCCGCCAGAAGGGAGTACATAGGCCTATGATAAGTTGGGCCTTGTAATTAATTCAAAACTGAAATAAAAGATGTTGTTGGTGGGGCAATAGTGGGTTACAAAAGCCTACATTCTGTTTAACAATCTAGTAATACTATGTTTTATGCATGTTCCTTTAAAAGCATCATTATGATTGTATAAATAAAAATAAATAACTTGCTCTAAAGCCACCAATGATTAAAAATAATAAATTTGTTATTTATGATCTTAACTTTTTAGGCACAATTTAAGCCTTGAACCTCATGCAAAATTGCAGGGTAAAATCTTTGTGTTCCCATGCAGTGCCCAATTACCCTTTTCACTAATTTTGACCAGAATCATTCTCAGCCCTGCATTAAATTTTAAATTAGTATTAAATATGCTAATTTGTTATGACTTATGCATTAATTAGATTTAAATTATCTTCTTTAATATTGAATATGTTTTTTTGTATATAAATATTGTATTAAAAACAAGTTAGTTTTTGTATTCTGTTATTTTGTAATTTTATTAACTATGATTTATCTGTTTTAAAATTAATAATTATGTTTTATACATAGTTAATATTTAAAATACATTTATTAGATATAATACAACTGCTTTGATTTTAATAATGTTATTTTGTACATAACTATTTACTATGGAATAATCATAATTAATTATTAATGAATTATTAACATTAATAATATTATTAACAAGAGTAATACATAAATATTTAATAAAAATAAAGTACATGGCAGTTTTTGTCACTTAGTTTTATATTTTGAAGCTATTCTATAAAATAATAATTTTTTAATAAATTGACATTTGAATTAACATGATTTTCACTGCTTTCATTTTTTAAATTTAATTCTTTTAGAAACTATAGACAAACTGCATTGGTGCTTCCAGAAATCATCAACAACCATTCTTAAAGCTGTAAATTTTTTAGCAGTGCATTTCCTGCACAGAAATCTGGCTTGTAGACTTAGTAATAAACAAGGGGTGTATTTATCAGTGTCCCACTTGATACCATATTATTTCCTGGGATACCTGCTATTTTCTACTTATCTGAATATGTATATGCCTTGCTTTATATAACACCATTATTTAGCTCTGTTTCATCAAATATGTTTTGTTTATATTATCTAATAAGAGAGAGAAGGGGGCAAGTAATAATATCAGAACTATATCATTATCCATTTCTATAGGAGGTGGGAGGGGGTGCAAGTAATAATATCAGAACTATATCATTATCTGTTTCTATAGGAGGTGGGAGGGGGGCAAGTAATAATATGAGAACTATATCATTATCTAGAGTATAGATCAAATTGATAGACACAATGATTTCCAGGTAAATCCATCTGCAGACCAGTTTCGGGGTATTTTGCCCCTCATCAGTACAGAGTAGGAATCGAACCTGCAACCCAGCGATCCATGAGCGAACTTACTTACCACTAGGCCACATCTTCGCCTGTCAACCATTGTGTCTAACTGTGTCTATCAATTTGATCTATACTCTATAATAAATATATATCATTTCATAATTACTTATATTTCATTAATTTTTAAATTATTTGTGTATATGTCAAATATATTTTTTTAATTTGTTTTATTTATAGATAGATTTCATTTATATTATTTACTACTTTAAGTGTATCAAACTTACATTTAAAAACTGGTGCCAGTTCTTTAATAAAAAATAAAAAAACACTAACATAAACTTCTGTTGTTCCTATATTTTATGGGTAGGGCCTATACTAATGTCTGTTGTATCCAAATATTCCACAATCTCTGGTTGTATCTATATCCTATATTTTATGTATATGAACGGCTGTCATATCTATAACCTATATTTTATGTGTACGAATGGCTGTCATATCTATAGCCTATATTTTATGTGTACGAACAGCTGTCATATCTATATCTTGAATTTTTATGGATACGGCTGTCGTATCCATATCCTCAGCCTATATATATATATACACCATCACTGATAAGTTCTAACACAATCAAAAACACATTATTTTTGTGAGTGTTTTGTAACTAGTATTATTTAATAATTTTAAATAATGAAATTCGTGTCAGTTATATACTTTTAATAAATATATATATATTTATATATATATTTATATTTATATTTATATACAGTATATATATATATATACTGCAATATTACAATCCGTTGCTAACTTAAAACCGAAAAAATAAAAATAAAGGGAGACTTACATGCTAATTTTGAACATGTTTAATTTTACATACTTAAAAAAGTCAGATATTTATTAAAATCTCAATGTCTCCTGTTATGTACATATTAAAATAACAGTAAAGTAAAAGTATTGAATAATCGTGTGATATTTTTTACGAATCTTTGACAGAAGAGTTTTCACCTTCCCGTCTTATTCGTAAAATTTAGACGTCGCTATACAAACCTATTACTAAATTGAATAACCGCTCTAAGAAAAAATAACAGATTATAACATAATAAATTGTCTATATATATGTATGTATGACGGAAGTATTATCTGACACTTTATATACTTCTTTGAAATCAAAGCATTATCACTGAAAAATATTTGTAAAAATCAAAACTAATGTAATACATATTTATTATTTTATAAGTAATGTTTAAAAAAGATTGTTCCGTGATATAAATTTTCAATATTAATATACCTTTTTCAACTATAAAATTGACTTTATTACAATTAATTATTATAACATAGATAAATTAAATTATTTATGAAAAGTATTGACATTAAGACTATGCTATTAATAGAATAAATACATTTATATTAAAAACAACGATTATAGCAACAGAAACATCAAGTTGTCCAAACATCAAATCTAATCAGTCAATCAAATGCATTACGACAGTCACATTTAATAATTTAATAAATATTATTATAGGGATATCTATATAGACATACAAATATTTAATAAAATCAAATTGTCATCATTTATGTTTTATTTAGTAATTGTTCAAGTAATAATTAGTTAAACATTAATAATCTAAAAAGAATAATAAGTTACAAAATATTGATTCAAAAAGGTAGGCCTATTAATTAAAATCAATGCATGAATGCTGTGTAAAAAATTTTATTTTAAATATATAAATAAGTCAATAATTACACTATAAATAAAGTTTAAATAAAATATATAATTATATTATTCAACATCAATCGTACTTATATCGTGCCCTTCAAATTGAGTGATAATTTATAACTGTAGTGGAACACAAAATGACAACTATTATATTAGAGATGAGCTACTCTTCGAAATCTGAAAGCTCGTAGACCTGAGGACATTATAGTCTTAAAATTTAAAAAATATGGAAGTAATGTTATCTCCATAAACAACACATATATAAATATATTTGTCCTCAAAAAAATTATATAATTAGCACATATTTACACATTTTCCGCATTAAGCATTTTACAAAATCCTATTAAAACAAAGAAAAATATTGCCTACTTTAGTTTAACGACTATCAAGAACAATAAATTAGGCGTTTTGGAATTGTTAGAAAAATCTGAATGAGGCGATTGAATTCAGAAAATAAGGAATGGATCATTGGTTATTGTGATTGCCGGTAATAATGCAGTTATTTTTTCACTTTTTTCATCAAACTTAGTAGCAGGTCAAGTTGCTTTTTTAAGAAAGCATAGTCTATATAATACATTTAGTAATGTGTAGAAATTGATTCATCCACTTCAAAGGTATGTCCAGAACTTGACTGGGAGACGCAATTAAATTTCGGAAATAGCTATATATGTCGAACACTTTTCATTGTAAACTCGGCGATTATAGTAGTCTTTGGGAGATAGATCAAAACGTTTGTGTGCACGTTTTCTGAGAGGTAAAAATGGGCTCTGCCATGCATTCTTTAGTCGCAATAGTTTCAAGCACTCTGGACTCCTTCGCTGACACTGATATCTTTCGCTTGTATTTGAGAGGAAACAGATTCGGACCACGCTAAACACTCTATACATGGCATACCTTGAGACCGAAAAATGTGTTAAACGTTTGCAACTGAAATAAAATTCCAACCGCTCAGCGACTACAGTCATCCATGCAGGTGTCATTTACCTTTTCAAATACTTGTACAGTTATGCTGAATAATTATAATTTATGAAAATGGATTCAAAAGCTCTGGTTCTCATTGCCTAACGTGTAGGGCATAGTGGACGAATACCTATAGCTTTATTAGTATTGAGACTTTAAATTGATTATTGTAAGTTTTGCTAAACAAACCAATTTCTTACAAATACAATCTTAAGTAAAGGAGATTCAGTAAAACCTATTTGTTCTAACGAGCGCAAAAATACTCGAGCCTCCCTAAAACAATATCTGGGGGGGCACCCATCGCCCCCCCGGTTCCTACGCATGTACCATCCCAAAATAGTTTAATAATATTATAATTGATTGCGATGTAAGAAAGTTATTCCTTATTTTTGAATATTAGGCCTTGTCATGACTTTTAAATTTATATATAATATATTATGTTAAATTATATCTTACTATTTAGTGATATAAAGCAACATATTAGTATATTTACCGTGTAATAAATGACATAATTAAATATTTCAGTTTTAAAATATTTAATTTTATCAAAATATTGTGAACATAAAGCAATAAAAACAAGTCTTTTTGAAATTTACATTGAACAGTAAGAGGGGTAATACACATTTTTTAGCAAATTAAAGATCATTTTAAGGTTTTCGATTTTCAATTTCTAAATTCTTTTTAAATTTAAAAAGTAGGGCCTGTACTCATACATATATTTTTTATACGATTTCAATCACTTCTAATAATAAATATAATAAAGTATAATATACTGTATTTCAAGCAAAAGACAAGAAAAAATGAAATCTTATTATAATTAAATCAAGTTTTTAGATAGAATTTTATTTGAACAGAACAGATACTGATCTAATTATATAAATGCGAGATAAATATATATATATATGTATATATATATAATATTATAATAAACAATGTCTGGCAATATTATACATAGCAAATATATATACATTATATAGCATATGTAACATATATGTTTAATGTATAGCATATATATAATGTATAGCACTAAGTATATAAGCACTTATTTTATATTTTAACTATTGTTATTATAATAACTTAATTTATAATAACCGCATATAACACCTCAGTTTTGAATATATAATATGTAAAATAGTGATCAAATTAAAGAAAGTAAAAAGGAATTCTAGTTGAGAAAGCGCTTTTAGCTTATTTATTAAGCCTACCTCAGTTTCTATATTTCATGTAAATATTTTACATAAATAATGTAGAATAATTATCTAAGTGAATGTAATACAAATGATTATGATGCATACGTAGCAATTACCAATCATACAAATATTGATTTAATAATAAACAATTAAATTTTAAAACATGTAAGTAATTCAAAATATTTTCAATTAAAATTATATATTCATATAATCAAATTTAGATAACATTTATAATAAAAGATAAAAAGAGTTATAGAAATATTTGGTTAGTTCCCCACAGCGACGGTTTAATATCAAGTTAAACACAATATGTGGAGACGATTAATGTAAAATAGTTTTCCTTCATTAATCTCTCCTCTAATGTCCATTTAATATTGCTCGATCTCCATGATGGTAATATTCATATCATCCACAGAATGGCCAGGAAAGGTTAAAATGTTCTGCGGTTTCGACATGCTCAGTGCCAGAATAATTATTATAATAACTACAGTCAATAATATGTATTTATTATATTAGTACAATAAAACAACAAAATTACGAATATATCATTGGTAGCTATTTAAATATAATATATATCTTTTCAGAATAGCATAGATAAAGTATTGAAATAATTACAAAATAAATTATACATCAGTAAGTGACCACATTCTATTCCAACACAGAAACAAACTGAAACTACCGGAAATTAACTATAAAACTATAAAATAGAAATACCTATAATAATAATATCAAGATTGAAATTGTAACAAAATAAAACAGAAATCAAATCAAAACTAAACTCTATAATCAAGCAAACAAAAAATGTTTTATCATCAAAACACAAATATTAAAAATCGAAATAAATATTGTACCAAAGATAATAAAGATATCCTCTATTATTTTTGTCTTATGCTCTATTATAAAAGTCCAGAGTAATTCACTAAAAAAATAGTTCCTGATTTTGGAACTGTGTATCCACTTTGTTTTTACAATGTCTACAATTTATTCGACTTATGAAAACCATAGATTTAAACAAGTATATAGTAACTATATATATATATACCATTAATATAGTTTAAATATTCATTTATTATTTAATTGATTTTTATGCCGATTTTCTAGCATCATATGAATTCAAAAGTATGACAGAAACAATTGTTCAAACCTTGATGATCTTCACAAAAACCAAAACGCTATTCTTATATTAATTAATTAAATAAACTTCAATGTTTAAATTTTAAAAGAAAAGTATGTATATGTTTTATAATATATATATATATATATATATATTTACAAAACTCGAATGGGCCCCAAAATAATCATAGAATGCGACCCAACATTTCGAATGGTCTTATATATCTATGTATTAGTCGATTGGGCGCCACGAAAAATGAGGCCCATTCGATACTTTTGAGTATCAATCAACTAATAGATATCAATGGAGCGCATTCGAATATTTTACGTCGCATTCTATATTTATTTTGGGGCCATTCGATATGTAAATATGTAAATATATAAAATATATATTTCCAGATATACACCTTGGGATTGTTCTTTCTGTCACAACTGGCCAGAAGTGATATAATGTCAGAACCATCTTCATGAATGTAATTTAAATTCTTATGTATTATAATAAAAATAATATACTTGAATAAAAATATTCAAAAATAACATAATAACACACATAACAATATATAAAAATAATGTAAAGTATACACAATATAAATTTAACAAAAATAAAATTAAAATATGTAGAAAAATATTGAAAATACTATATTGTAATAAATATACTAGGCCTACTTGGTATTCAAATATCAATTACAATTAGTCGTTATAAATATATTAACATAAAAAAACCAGTACAGAGATTAAAATGCACAAAATGGAACAAAACAAATATAGGCCCAAATACATCTTAAAGTGTAGCCTATATTTTAATTACTATATAGGGTAATATTAATTTTCAATTACTGTTCAATATATACATACATATATAGTTCATTTAAATTTCAGATCTAACTGAATTTATGATTTTTTACTATGTTTAAAAATATTAATATATGCACAAGTTGTAGATTGGGCTAAACATTGCACTAAATATTAATTATAATAAGTTAAAACATAAATAATACAAAAATAAATATTTTGAAGCTAAATGCAAAACCTTTAGAAATTAATATAAAATGTTACAGTTTTAATATAAAAGTAATTTGCAATTACGCATTTAACAATATAAAAATTAAAATCATTTAGCTTGGAAAGCAGTGGCGCGTCCAGGTTTTTGAAATGCAGTACATTACGAAAGGGCAACAATATTTGAAAATATTAAAAATCGTCGAATAATATCAATTAACATGAAGTGTGTGCACAGTTAGCTATAGTTAATAACACAAAAATATAGAAATTGGAATTTCTGTATAAATATGTTGTTTTTATAATGTAATTATTATTCTCGATTTCAAAAACCATTTAAATATTGAATAAAATGAATAATCAAATGAAAAAATAAATGCAAGTTCACAATGATTTCCGAAAAAAAGAATTTCAAAAATTGTGTTATTTTTGGAAATGACGTCTCTGTAAGTAAATTGATTAAATGACGCGGTGAAGTCGAATGATAGCATATAACATTCTGAGTAATAATGAAAAGTTGAAATAATAGCGGATTTTATATATTTTCCTATGGGGCGCGACTTCTGGGCCACACTGTATACAAACATTTCCCAGGAGTACATAAATTGCTATTCAATCATTACTCTTGATATTGAAATTACTAATTAAGTTTTTAACGGTTAATAGTCAGGTAATGTGTTACTTAAAAAAAAATTGCGTTCTTATAATACTATCTTTTATTATAACGCGTTAGCTATACTCCTTTCTTTAAAAATTCGCTCTCCTTTTACATCCGCGTTAATTAAATGGCAACATTAAAATGTGAAATTGTGATTTCACTTAAGTCCGTTACAACGCGTCAAATATATATCAACATTACCCTTATAATACTAATTTGTCATTATTTTTTGCCATACTGCAAAGTTTCTGTAAATTTAATATTTCCGTTTTCCATTAAATTTAAGCGATATTAAAGCAATAATTAAGTGACAAAAAATTTATAGCGTAATTTTTTATAATATAAATTCGCCATTTCATATATTTGTGTAATTTTCGAATTCCACTTGCTAATAGCTTTTATAGGGGTGTATATTATACATGAAAAATAAAAAGAATATAGATTTTTATGGTTATAGTATCATAGATATTATATTTCTTTTAATGAAATATATTATTATAATGAATAGTACAGTACTCCTACAGGCCAAAATGCAAATTTCAGGCTTACCAAATATTTTCGGGCTAAAAAATCAAGTATTGCAATTGTCCAGAATTACATTTCTTTAAATAACTTACACCCCCCTCGCTTTATACCTACTCCCCCTCTTGGTGCGTGCGCGCTAATCACTGTTGATTACGGTGTACATCAAAATTATCTTCTTCTAAGTATATTATTATTTATATATTTAATTATCATATACCTACGTTTTGTATTTACAAATTTCACTTCATCTGAAACTTTTAATTGATTTTCGACCAGATATTAAATTTTAACAAATGATATTTATAAGAAAAAATCAATTAAATATTTCGGAAAAATGTGATATATAGTTTAATACCATTTATTGTGAAAAGTTTTGATGTAAAACAAAAACCATTAAAATATTTCAAACACAATGTTCACTGTTTTATACATATATTATAGTTCACTAAAATAACACATTTCAAGCTATAATAGTTCGGGAACCTGGAGAGAAATATTTCTATACATTGATTGTCAATAAAAGAAAATCCTACTTAGAATTAGACAAAAAGAAATTAAAAGGTTCGAATAATAGTCCTCCGTGATCGTTATGTACATAATCGGTTTTAATCAACATAAAACATTTTATAACCTAATCGGTTTAGTCACTATAAAACATGTTATTACCGAAAAACTATATTCCTGCGATATACAATGATAAATAATTACGCGAATAATAGTTAGTCTAATAAATCGTTTTTACTAAAGGAATGCAATGTAGGTTATTTAAATAATAATTCACAGTCAATCCCATAATTTTATAATGCTATACTAATGGGTCGAAAGTGATGTAGGCCTACTCATAGTTTTATAAATATGTGGATTTACTTAAATGCTTTTATTTAAATAAATAGATTGATTACAAATAAACAATTTTAATAATTTTAAGATCAATATTGTGCATTACCGCCACTCCCCAACAAATTACATAATTTGTATTATTATAATTACCAGCTTGCTGGTAATAAAAAAACTGGTTACAAATTGTTAGCAGTTAACTTTTTAACCAGTTAACTTTTAACAAGTTAACCAGTTAACTTACAACAATTGATTGAATGTTAAAATCATTTCTCATACTAAATTGAAAATTGAAATATAATAGTATGTGTCACCAATAAAAAAAAATTTAAATGCTATTGTAAATTTTTTGAAAAAGGGTAAAACTTGATTCATCCATATACAGTGGCCCGCAGGCATTGTATACGCATTTGTGTATAATATTTTTTTTAGAAATTAGCGCCCTGACTAAAGTTTACACTCTGTAACGTTTGATTACATTTATACACATTTAGTAATAATATGCTATTTTAAGGTGATTTTTGTATACGCGTTATAATATCGTTTTGGCGCCCCCTCGACAGAGTTCTTCAGTTTTTAAAATCCTACGGGCGCCACTGATCTACTTTCTTTTATTTGTATTAACTATAAAATTGTAAAAGCATTGTTTTGTCACGTAATAAATGAATCGTAATCCTTGAAATTAAACCTTTCGTCCGTGGACATATTTTGCATGGTTTTTTTTTCGTTAAGGAAAAACAAATTCTTATCATATCCGATTAAGCTGAAATTTTGATCATTTTTATTACCTTAATATCTTTTAGATAAAAGTATTTTAGCCTCTATTATACATTACTTAGTTCAACCAAAAACTTAATTTTTTTAAATAAAAATCGTACGAAGGGTTAATGGGGACACTATTATTCAGTTTACCACAAAGAATATAATAATATATAGAATATAGACATTTATTATAAACTCTTTCGTTTACCAGGGTTAAAATTAAAAATTTTGAATACGTTTAAACCAATTTTAAATCTCAGACTAAGTTAAAAAATAGTTTGTTTCAAATGAAAACAGTAAAATTATCTGATGTTATAACCAAAGAATCTGAAACGACTGAGTAACTAAAAAATAGTTCACTATAAAATTTACATAATATTAATTCAGTTGAAGATAGAAATAAATGAAAAATAGCTATAAATAGTAATTATTTATGAAAAATAGCTATAAATAGTACTTATCAATAAAAAATAGAATTATGCATAAACATTTTTAGTATCTTAATCAACGGATTCTTCATGCAAAACCGATATTTATAAATAATTGTGTTTGGTCAAAATATCAAATTAAAAATAAATCAAATGTAAAACGAATCTTCAGATTAAGAAATAATATTATTTAAAAATTAAAAAATACTGTAATAAATATAATATGTAAATGTATATATTAATAAAAAAATTCAAAATCTTTCTAGGGAAGAAAAGGCTTTGCAACGACATAATTGCATATTCTGCAGAATGTGTTCACAACTTATTTTTATGAAGAAATCTGTGGTTAAAAATCGACAGAAAATAGAAAATTAAAAACAATAAATTATTTATAAAAAAGCAGGTCATTTTCTCAGCAATGCTGATTTATGTTATGTTATTCAAATATTGACGTTAATAAGTAAAAAAGGCTTTTCCAAAAACTCACATATACATGGACTCAAAAGATTATTAAATATGCCATTATACAAAAGACTGACGGAAAAAATAACTGTCATATAGTCATATAGTGGGTGGAACCTAAGAAATGTCACTTCGACATCCGTCTCATCCATCAACCGGATCAGATGGCCAGCGAGTTTCATTTTAAGGTCACCCGAAAAACATTTAATTTAAAGGAGAACATATGAAGAAGTATTATATTAGTGCGTCGTTATTATTTTTCTAACATTGTTTAAGTTAATCAAATGAATTAAATAATTATGTCTTATACAACCATGAATAACTAGATAATCAACTTAAATAATTACATATATAATAGAAAATAGCATTGGAAATGCTCTGCATAATGTGAATTTAGCATATAATTGTATAGTCAATGAAGAAAGTTATACAGTACATGTGGATATTATTAAAAGCGGCTTCGTTTAAACAGTTAGGATTTTAAATATATATGTGATCTTACCATAATAGACATTAAGAGCACGCTTAATGTATTACATTCAATGAAAGAGTTATGAAGGAATTCCAGAATAATCAGCCAATCAAAGCGCCTGGATGGTAAGAAATGTCAATTTGTGGTAAATCCACACGGTTAAATAAGCTGTAAAATGATAACTAAGCTCAATGAAACAATACGATAAACTAATTGATTTTTAGTTACTAAAATTTTGTTAATAATACATTTAAAATCGATATAATTCTGCTTTCAATAATATGAAAAAAAACAATAATTTCAATCATCTTTAATTTATTAACAGAGAACACGCATCTGCATAATTTAAAACTATACAATTCACCAATAAATAAACATGGCGTAAATAGTCTTAATGTTACGCGTTTAAAAAAATCTTTGTAAATCTTTACGAGAGAAAACAAAATGGCACAGAGAGTCAATTACCTACTATATTTTTAACAGATTATAAAATTTCCAATATAAATAAATGTAGCCAAAATTTAAGTGTATAACCATATATTATTATCAAACTATAGCAAAATCAATTTATAGCCTATAGTATCTTAGCTTAATGATTACACTTTTTTTCTTTCTTTTATAGAACTTTGAAAGCTATATTTTATAAACAAATTTTTACTACTATTACTGTTTGATACATTTTAGGGATAAAATGATGTCATGTTATAATTTTTAAATAATTAGAAAATCGAAAACAAGTTAATTTTTTTGTTAATTACGGTTAATATACAACTCAAGTGGTATTTTAAAAATTATTGTAACCATAGTGTTCTATTTTATTTTAAAATTAAATATTTTATTATAGCCAAATTACGAAAAGCAATATATATATATTTTTAATTTCCAGCTTGTAAATCAAACTATTTAATTCAGAGTAAACTAATGGCTCGATTATCGGTGTATAATTACATTCAATATAGATAAATATATTTAGAATAGAATGAACAAATTAAAATAGTTTCGTAATAAAAAAAATGTTGATCCCAAGTCACAAATATGGAGAATAAGCCACTACGCAGTTAACATATTATTTTAGCTGCCGAAAAATAATTGACAGCATTTATTTAGACGCCGAATGTTAGAACACATTTATAATTAAACGGCAGACAGTGACAGTACATTTAGTAAGAAACCAATCAAAAGAAGATTATAAACTATGCATATAATACACGCATAGGCTACGTGTAAATAATATATTTACGTAATATATATACAAAGTATACATAAAGTATTATGGTACACTTAATCAGTATATGCACTTTTATGTTTGCATCGTATCTGTTATATATCATATATTATATGCACACAAAAAAGATCTGGTAAAATTGACATTACCCCGTTGATTATATAGCAATAGTTGCAGTCGTTTATTTGCAAGATAAGCTACATAGCGGGGATAGAATATTCAGGAAATTTAATAAAGAATAATAGTAAGAATTTACACACGTTATATAAATATATTTTATAAAGGGTGTCATTGAAGAAAAATGAGATATTGTAGAAGGCAGTGCTTCTCGTAGCTAAGTCACTAAATACAAATAACAAATATGACCAAAACTAGGAATCGTTGAAATCGTAGCTTTACGATTTTAGCTAATATTGTCAGATTTTTTGAGAAAAAAGTAAATCCACCTATATACCAACATCACGGTCAACTTCATTTCTATTGCTTTTTCGCCATATAGAAATTTTTAAATAACTTTTAAAATTTTTCCTCACGTCGTTTATCGCCAATTTAATTAAAAATTAGTCTTCATTATTATTAACAACCATAAGTTAAAGATAATAAAAGCAACAACGTCACAAAATTAGAAACATAGAAAACACATATAATTTTAAAATTGAATTTAATAAATGACTGTTCAGTCGATTTATGCGTGACGTTTTAGTGTTATTTACACAGAGTGGAAGTTACAGTGAACGTATCTATACTCCACTTTTACAGTGTACAGTGTATACAGTATCATTTTGAAAGGATGAATATTTCACCATTGCAATACATTTGATATTAGAAAAAATATAATAAAAATAAGAAAGACGAAAAATCCCTTATACAACATTCAATTTATGTGGTGAACTAGGTATTTAGACTCTGGATGTCTCTGGTTAGCCGAAATTATTTGAAACAATTTGTGAAGAAAATATTGTGATACACACAATACAGTGTTTGAAAAAGCCATTTTGAGAAAACGAAGTAGACAGTATTTAGTTGAAGGAACCCAATAAAGCTTTCAAAATAGTGTTCCAAGTAAATCGTCATATCAAAGTAGAATCGAAGTTGGTATGAGAGTTTAGCTAAACTTCGATTAGCCCAACTCAACCAACCTCTATAAGAGAACACAGAAACATTTTTCTATAAAGAGACGAAGGGGAAGCTTTTTATGATACAAGCTTTAAAAGTGAAGATGAATTACATGCCATATATTGATATGGTATATCTATAGTGTGCCGCTTTTAACTGCAACAATTCGTCGGGTAACATGTCGAAATCCATTCGGCTCAGCTCAAAATTTAGTCTTCAAATACTGATTTTAAAGTTTTTTAGTGCATGTTTAATATTTTATTTCTATATACCCTGTAAATAGTGGCTGGATATAAGCCAGAATGTGGCTCATATTAAGCCATTTCTGCTATATTTTCTAATTTTACCTAATGAAACAAAATAATGAAAATATCGAAGTTATCCACTTTATAAGCAATGGCCAATTTAGACATGGCTTATATGCTTAGTATAGCCATGCACCTTAGCTTTTTTAGGTAATTAAGTCATATCTGGCTAACTAAGCCAAGTTAACCTAATTAGCCACTGGTTAAATTAGACATTTTATCCAGTTTAATCACTTAATTTGTGGCTGCCATATTAGTTTATATTAATTTATTTTTAAATTTATTTATTCATTATAATTTTTTATTCCTTCCTTAATTTTTTTGACTGTACTACTTAATTTATTGACAGATAAAGTATTTCCAATTAAGTAAACGTTTATAAAATAATTATTTGCAAATAATTAATAGGCTTATAAAAGGATAATTAATTAAGTTCACTTTTTGTTGAAAACTTTATAATAAATTAATATATACTCGTATATATGTATATGACGTAAAACAATTTTCTAAATTTAGAAATGATATATTCCAAGCTGTAATCATATTGGCGACAATTTAGACACATAAAACCATGTCCACGTACTTTGATACCCTATTAAACCGTCATGTTTATATATACGTAGTAGGCCTATTCATGTTAGTTGAATAAATATGGATAATCTAGGTTTAAAAATATACACTTGCATGTGTTCCAGTTAATTCGTTTTTGAAATATGTCATAAAAATGTATGTATAGTCAAAATTAGCATGTCCACAGCCTTAATTGCTTTAGGGACTTATATGGTATGGATTATATTGAATGATATACTTTGTTATTTTATATGCAAATGATTAAACAGACATGCATCTAGTATAACATATAGCTTAATACTGTTTTAAAACACGATTTTCATTATAAATTTTTACAAAATATATTTTTTTAATTATTTTGTTAAAAATATAAATTATTTAAAATTATTCATGTTACGCTCACATTATTTAATGTTAAATAAAAGGCGGTCAGAAAGTTAGATTCAAGGACAACTCGAAGAGACACATATGAAATGCTGCAATTAACGAGCACACGTGGGAAAGAGTTGCTTGAAATTAGAGAAGTCGCACCACGATCAAAAAAGCAATTCCACAATCGAATAGAAGAGAAAGAAGGATTACGAGAATGCTTACAAAAGAAGACACTTCACTTCACTGCAACACAGACACATTCCACCATTGCAGAAGGGCTTTGTGGCCCACCTGCGCTCCTGTACAGCCTTGTATTAAAGCTATAATCATCGATCTTTCGATGGACAGCCGAATAAGAAGCTATAACGAATGCTACGTGTTGTATATGTAATGATAATAAAATTCGCATATTGAAAAGAAGCTACACATAATTAACAATTCAATTATATGAAATTAAATAAAAAAAGTTATAACCATTTGTTGAAAAAATTAAATTGATTAATAAAAGGCCATGCTAGTGTGGCGCAGGCTTACTGAAGACAAATTATAGCTTTTCCAGCCTAAATAAAACTGAACTATTATTAAGTTATTCGTATCAAATAAAGTTCTTCTGGCTATTTTTGTAAAAAAATGGTTTAAAAACTTCAAAAAAGGGGGATCGTCAATATCTTTTATAAGGCATACTTCTTTATCTAAAAATACTAAATATAAAACTTATTAAGTCAATAATAATTTATTTAAAAAATAAGGACTCTATAAAACTTTATTTTACATTGGCTATTAAGAAGTTTTCATTGACTGATTTAAAAAGGCTAAAAAAGTATAGAATCTAAGTAATGAAGCTGCAATAATTGGATATTTAAAAGATATGAAAATAATAATAATTTTATTCGTAAATTTTTAAATATTTCGATTCATTTATAGTATCATTGAATTAATATAAAATCAAAAGAAAACTTCTGAAATTAAAATGGAAAATTAATTGGACAACTATGATATTTTCAAACTTGTTATATTTATATAAAGAATTATATCCGAATTTCGTAGAATTTGTATTTAATAATACTATATATTATATTATACAAGATTCAATTGTCATAAAATGAAGAAAAATGGGTGTTGAGCAGTTTGTCGTAATTTTTTTGCAGAATTTTTGTATGATTTTTACAAGATTTAAAATTACTTTGCAGGTTGACTACTGAGAAAATAAAGACACCTAAGCGCCCCATTTTCTGTCAAAGACTAGTAGTCGCTCTTTAAAAATTGATTGGTTACAAAGATCCTCATACTGCATTTTGAACTTTGTCAGCCTCTACCCCATTAAGCCAGTTGGTTGACACAGATGTACTAGGGCGTAATCTAAAATCCTTTCTTTATTGTCTGGTAGACTCATGATTTCCGGGTCTAAACATGCACAGCCACAGACGAATGAGTGCTTAAATGGACTATGGGCCTGTAGATTGTTGAGGATAGTTACTAGAACAGAGCTGCATGCTTTTATGAAGTCAGAGATCTGACTACTGTTAACTAGATGTTTGATCTCTTTGATTGCTGACTTTGCTCCAAATCCGATTCCAATATTTTCTAGGTTAACTATTGTAGGTTGGTAGTGTCAACTGCCATGCAGTTTTACTTTCTGTGGACAACTGTCACATGTTTCAAGAACAGATAGTTTGACAACTCCTTTCATTATTGTGGTGAAAATCAATTCTTCTTGCTCATATAAAAATGGTACCATGGTTGCATCTGTCTGGAACATTTTGAGGAAGTATTCAATGTCATTAATAACAGAGACAAAAAACCCTAAAAAATACAGTAATAATTTTTTTTTATAAACAAATTTCTTGCAGGTCTAGGAATAATTTTTCAGGATTTTTACGTGAATTCTGCAGGTTATAAAATTTTGCAGGATATTTGCAGGTTTTGCAGGGTCGGTCGACTCCGTGGAGAATTACTTAACTGTAACGTTAAAAAACCACCAAAAATCATTTAAATAGCCGTGTCTTCCATGTACAGGAACAAATAAAATGTCAACACATACAAACGCAAATTATACCCTATGATATACCAATAGTCTAAAGGGTTAATAGTAAATAGGTAAATGGTCTAATAGGTAAATAGTCTAATAGGTAAATAGTCTAATAGGTAAATAGTCTAATAGGTAAATAGTCTAATAGGTAAATAGTCTAATAGGTAA